>PVLD010011130.1:0-66853 GCA_004027595.1 Dinomys branickii
TAAAAAAAAAAAAAAAAAAAAAAAAGTAAACCCTGTGATTCAAACTATGGCTTGTCCTTTAAAAGACACGAGATGAAAGATTTCACATGCTAAAAGAATCGGGCTGGCTCTAATTTCCCAAAAAGTGAAATGATAAAGAATAAAAGAACCCCAGTTAGAAACCAACCTTGATTTTTCACCCTGAAAAGGAATATCAACAAGGCCACTCTTCTTAATAAGTTTTTGTCTTGCCAGCACTACTGTGAGGAAAACCCGGTACAAATGAAATCTAGTATCTGCAGAAATCTGTGTGTGGAAAATAATGTTTCACAAATAACAAAAATTAATGTAAATCGTTTTCCTTGAATGTGAGACATAACTTGGCTTCATTCAAATACATTTTAGTAAAGGCTAGAAAATGGAAAACAAGTTTCTTAAGTTTGAGCACCAGAATATGATATAAGAACAGAATTAAATTTACCAAGCTATGGTATGTGCCAAATAATTCCTAAAGATTGTTTTGGTACTATTCCTTCACAGAGACCCTCATCAGTATTTAAGGAGTAAATTACCTTAGGAAGTTAAAAACCCAGCTATAAAATAGTTACAGAACTGAGATTTGGACCCACATGTGATATGTTTACTAATTCCATTATTTTCACATTATACAGAAGTACAAAAAACTCAATTTATGATATAAAAGACTTTAAGAGTCAATTTTATTTTATCGCACTGATATATTTTTATTGAGAAAAATATATCAGAACTAAGACATGACAAATCACAGGGAAGTCATCTACTGAACATTTTATCACTTTACCATGGACTTTTCTTTCTGACCAATATATTCATTAAATGGAACTTTTATGTTTGCTCCTTAAATATAGATGCACATTAATTTGTTAATAGTTTATTAATAAAACAAGTGAAATATAATAGTAACATGATGTTCACATAATGGTATACATGTGATAATGTGCATATAGTTATAATCACATATGTATATATATATACATACATATACACATGTATGCTACATTTTATGTAATTCTATGTATAATTTTCACTTAAAGTAATATCAGCATTTCCTATTTGTTGAGTAAACTTCAAAACACCATCACTAATGGTTGAACCTGTGCCATGAAATTACTAAACTGTCATTTATACAAACTTTCTGCTTTGGGGAAATTTCAGTGTCCCTCAAATTGTGTTTAAGAATCAGGAAGCAAAGGAGTTTCATACAATACAAGCAGTACTCTCCCTTCTTCTCTCTTTTATTCTTTCTTTTCTCTCTTTCTTTAAAATTAATTTACTAAAAAAAAATCCCTAAAGAGTTCCTAAGTCTGAATTGGGTTCTCTCTTCACTATAATGTTATTTAATACATTTCTTTTTGTTCTATGATTCCTACAAGTTGGTAGGCAGAGCTCTACAGAGACAGGAGATCCAGCTAAGACTTCCCTCAGAACACTTCATGGTGGGTGCACTGGACACTCAGCAGGAAGAATATGATGTTCACTGTTGGTTATCTAACATTATACGCTATTTGTGATCACTATGTAGAAAATTATTTAAGAAGGTATTGGAAAATGTTGAAACACTAATTTTATTCTCCTTTCCTGTGATTAATTGTTGTACTTCCAAAAAGGGAAATCTTCACTTCAAATACTATTTCATCCTGCAGAAAAAACAGTTTCTGTCCTTTACCAATTTCAAAAACAATGAGCTGAAGTTCTAGGGTCTGGGAACAATAACAACCAATAAGTTAATGTTTATCTGTCTGAAAGTCCAATACTCATTCATGATAAAAAAAAACCATAAAAATTAGAATAGACGGTCTTTACCTCAATCTGATAAAGCCACCTATGACAAACCAACAGCAAACATCATACTAAATGGACAAAAACTGAAAGCTTTCACTCAAAAATCAGGAAGAAGGCAAGGATGTCCACTGTCACCACTCCTGTTCAGTATAGTCATGGAAACAATAGCCAGAGCAATTAGACAAGAGAGAGAAATAAATAAAGACTGGAAAGGAAGAAGTAAAATTATGATTATTTGCAGATAACATGATATGCTGCATAGAAGACCCTAAAACCTCCACCAAAAGACTTGTAGATTTAGAACAAAGTTCAGTAGCATAGCTGGACACAAAGTCAGCAATCAAGAATCAGTAGCATTACTGTAAATGAACAGCAAGCTCAAGGAGAGAGAAATTGCAGAAACCACACCCTTCAGAATAATATCTAAAAAATAAGATATTTAGGAATCAATTTAACAAATGAAAAAAATCCATATATCGAAAATTACAGTAATGTGAAGAGGAGATTTAAGAGGATATAAGAAAATGGAAAGATATCCCTTGCTTATGGATAGGAAGAACCAACATAGTGAAAAATGGCCATATTCCCAAAACTGTTACACAGATTTAATGGAATCCAGATCAACATACCATTATAATACCTCACAAATTTAGACAAAAAATTCCTAAAATTCATTTGGAAAGAGAAGAGATCTAAATAGCAAGTGGCATCTTATCTTTGACAAAAAGGCCAAACATGTTTACTGGAAGAAACATAACCTCTTTGATAAATAGTGGTGCAAAAACTGACATTCTGCATGCTGAAGACTAAAACTATACCTATGTCTATGATTATGAATTAAACTAATGTCAGAATGGATCAAAGATCTAAATGTTAAAGCAGAAACACTAAATCTACTGGAAGAGAAAGTAGGTAGAAAACTTAAAGACAGAGGGGTAGACACAGAGCTCATGAACAAAAACCAAACTGCACAGGAAACACTTCAAAGAATCAGCAACTGTGATCTCATCTCATCAAAAAGCATTTGTACAGCAGAAGAAATCACCAATAGAATGAAAAAACAACCCACAGAGTGGGGAAAAAACTTTAGCCAACTTTCCTTCAGACAAAGGACTTATATCTAGAATATATAAAAAACTGAAAAAAATCAGACCCACTCTCATATTCAAAGACCCAATCAAAAATGGGCATCTGAGATAAATATACATTTCTCAGATGAAGAAAGACAAATGGCAAACAAATCTATGATAAAAGACTCAGCCTCACCGGTTATTTGAGAGACACAATTTAAAATAACACTGAAATTCCATCTCACCCCAGAAAAATGGCTATCGTCAAGAAATCAACCAGTAACAAATGCTGGAGAGGGTGTGGGGAAAAAGGAACACTTCTCCACTATTGGTGGGAGTGCAGATTGGTGCAACCACGGCAAAATCAGCATGGAGATTCCTCAGATAGCTAGGATTAGAGGTCTCATTCAACCCAGTCATACCCCTTTTGGATATCCTCCTAGAAAAACTGAACACATCATACCGCAGTGATGTCATGCTTATGGCAGCACAATTTGTCGTAGCTAACTCTTGGAAACAACCTAGGTGCCCATCAACCAAGGAATGGATAAAAGAGATGTATTTGATACAACAGAGTACTGCTCAACCATAAAGCAGGATAAACTTGAGACTTTTCTAGGTAAACAGATGCAATTTGAGACCGTACTCATGAGTGAACTAAATCCGACTCACAGTTGTAAACACTGTATTATCTCCCTGCTGTGAGAAACTGAAAGAGTAAGAAGGTCTAAGCTGTACAACAGATATTTTGAAATGGGAAGAAATAGTTCAACAAGAAAAAGGACCTGGAATGGTGGAAATGGAAAGAGAAGGGGGAAAAGGCACATCGGCGACACTGTTAGCGTCCTTTAGCGCATTGCAAAGGAAGGTCTGTGCTGACGTCAGTGGAGACATTCCTCCTCCTCATACCTTGGACTCGAGTTACTGCTCTGAAGATGAAAGCGTGCAATGTGCTAACTATTTTTACTCTATTATTTCATTTTACTGTTTCATGAATTTCTGTTTTACCTTTTTTCATAAAATAAAAAAACCCACAAAAGTAACGAAAAACGCCTTTATTTCCCCAAAGAGATGTGAAAAGTTTAAACCCAATTCTTGAAGTGCAGGACTTATAAAAGTGAAAGAACTTCAGTCCAGGAGAGACATTTTTAATAAGATCCAATTTTTCTATCACCTGGCAGTCATTGGAAAGTTTGGGGGAGGTGGCAGAATTTGCTTCCTCCTATTTTCTTTTCAGGTGACTTAAGTGAAAACAGGTGTTCGCACCTTATGAGATGTAAATGACCCTTTGCAAACATCTGCCAGGTAAAACCCTGCAAGATCATTTCAGCTCAGGGTTGCTACCCAAACTTATTTTAAAAGTTAGAATATATTTAGTGTGTTTCAGCTCATCTAGTTCTATATAGATTTTCAGCAGGTGTGTAGGAGGAAAAAAAGGCTAAACATCAATTTATACACCAAGCAGACTCTGGGGTCACTGAACGTCTATAAAAGGATGTGTTAAGTTGTCTTCAAAAGCTTATAGAGAGCATCTCCTGTATATGTGGATAAAGTATTTTCCACTGTCCTCTCTTTATGAAAATAAATAAATGCCTTTAGTGGTAAATTTAAACGAGTAGGTTGATCAGGAAGAGATTACTAGAGCCAAGAGGTTTGTTTTGTGTGTGTGTTTCATTTTTTATAGTTAATTATATGAAATAATGAGTTTAATCACGATATCTTCATACTCGTATTGTACCCACCCTCACAACTACCAGCTGTGGCATCCACAGTCCAATTCTTCCACCCTTACCACCCCCATCTTCCTGTGTCCCTTCCCCCACCTTCTCCTTTTCACTGCTCTGTTTTCTATTACAGGTTCCACCTATGACAGAAATCATGTAATGCTTGTCTTTCTGAGTTTGCCTTATTTTGTCAGTGGCATCTATTTTTCTGAAAATGACATGAATTTATTGCCTTTATGTATAAATTTTATATGTACATATATATATCCATATGTTAATTCACTTCTAGATTGACTCTATAACATGGCTAATGTAAACACTGCCATGTGAGCATGAGTGTGCATGTAATTCTGTTGTGTCCTGAATTTGAATTTGATTCTGACCCCTGGGGATGTTCCCAGTTGTGCTACAGGGGAATCACATAGTAGTCCTACTTGTAGTTGGCCGAGGCATATCTGCACTCTTCAGTAGGTGCTGTACAAACTTACATTCCCACCAGCAGTGTACAAGGGTATGTTTTCACCAAATTCTAGCCGGCGTCTATCATGTATTTTGAAATAAACATTCTGTGTGAGCCAGAATTTCAATGTAGCTTGGTTTTTAGTTTTCTGATGGCAGAGATGCTAACATTTTAAAATAAATTAGTGGCCAATTGTAGTTTTCTAAGAAGTACCTGTCCAGAACATTTGCTCATTTATTAACTAGAATTTTTCTTTTGCTGTAAAATTTTTTGAAGTCTTTGTACATTATGAATTAATCTTTCTCAGGTAAACTGTTGGCAAGGATTCTGAGTCAACCTGTAGAGTTTCTCTCCATCCTGTTGATTGTGCTGAGAATGTTTAATTTTATGCAATCTCTTTTTAAAAAATTCTGATTATTATTTCCTGAACTACTGGAGTACTAGTCTGAAAATAATTGCTTATATCAATATTTCAAAGTATTTCCCCTATGTTTTTCTCTAATAGCTTCTGGTTATGGCTGTAAGTTTTAGGGCTTGCAGTAATGTTTTCAATCTATTTTGATTTAATTTTTGTATAGGATGAGAGATATATATTAGTATCAGTTTTCTATATATTGATACCCAGTTTTCCAGCACCATTTGTTGAAGAAGCTGTCTTTTCTCTAATGTATATTTCTGGCTCCTGTGTCAGGAATCATATGCTGTAATTTTTTGGATTTCTTTCTGTGCTTTCTGTCTTGTTAAATGTGTTCTTGATTAAAATCACTACTGAAGTGATCACTTATTTAAGTGTCCTGAAAAATAAATTAATGAAGAAATTGTGGCTAACCTATTTTACATAAACCATTAAGTTCAATGCCAAAATACATTGCAGTAGGAAAATAATTAATGTGTAGAATGCCAAAGAAGTCTATAGAAAAATTTTACTCCATGTTGGACATTTCCATTTCTTATGATTCTATAAGTCAGAGGAAAGATGCATATAGATAAAGATATGGCTACTCATCCAGTCACCTATGAAAATATACATATCACTATAAAGATATCACTTTCCTGCAGTGTTGATTTATATGTAATTGGTCATTTAATTTGCTCTTGATTGTAATGAGTTTTCAACTCAGTAAGAGCAAATAATTTTATTTTGTAGCTACTTGATAAATGAAAATCATTTTGATATAAAACATTACTTTTAATTTTTCTTTTCATGAGAGGTCCCTTAATCAATGTATGCTTGGGCGTACTTATGTTTGTAGACAGTGCTTGTATGAGTTGGCACTGACTGCTATAACAGTACTTCTCACCTAGATGTTCTATAAAATGTAAATCTATTTTTTCATACTGTTAAAGGCCAGACATACAAAATCAAGGTATTGGGAGGGCTGGTTCTTTCTGAAGGCTGTAAAGGTCAGATTTTCTTGAGGCCTCTTTGCTTGACTTACTAATGACCAACTTCCTCTGAATTTACTTACATTTCTCTCCGATGCAGATGCCTAGGTACACACTTCTTTTCTTAAAAAAATGAAACACCAGTCATGTTGGATTAGCCACATCCTAACGGCTTCATACTACTTTAACTAATTACACCAGCAACTTTTCAGATAAGGTCACATCCTGAGATATCGGGAGGTGGTAGTTTGACATATGGTTCGGGTGTCAGGAGTACATGGCTCAATTTCTATCAGTGTCTTTCTATTATAACACATCATTCCCTATCAGAGTTTGAAAACAACATTCCCCCGTTTTTTACTATATGTTTCAGAACTCTAACTTTCATATTTAGGTAAAAAAAAAATTCCTCTAGTTTTGCTGTATTTTCTTTTGCTTTTTATCAGTTGTTCAACACTGTTTTTCCCACAAACACCCACTTGTTACAACACCAGAACTAAAAATATTTTTCTTTCCTCACTGATTTCTTTTGATGCCCTTTCTAAAATCAAAATTAATTGGACTTGTTTATGATGTTATTGCCTAAAATTATAGTTGTCTATTTATTTACAAACCCACCTCTGGATTTGTAGGTCCATTATTTGGAGCAATTTTTCTGCCTCTCTGCCAATAATCATACCATGTTACACATCAGTTACATTAGCATAGGAACTCAAGAGGGAGTAAGAATTTTCTAGGTCAGGAGAAGACCACACACAAAGACAGACTTATGAAAGCATTTTTTATCTTTAGGAATTAGCAAGAAAAGAAGATAAGTTAAAATGTAGATTTTTGTGAAAGAGAGTTATAGGCTGTCATATATGAAAGGCAGGTTGCAAACAGATTACAAAAGGTATGAAGGCCATTCTGAAGTGTTAGCTGTTCTACTTGCGTCATTCAGAGATTGATAAATTGTGATCATGTTATTTTACAAAAATATGAGATATAAAGTACCACACAAGTAGAGAATAAAACCGTGGTTTGTAAGGATAGTTTGTTCCACTTATAATCTAAAGCATTTGTATAGTATATCGAAACATATACATAAGAGAGAGAGAACGAGAGAGAGAGAGAGAGAGAGAGAGAATGAGAGAGAGAAGGTTGTGATTTGTGACATTTCCTTATTTGTATTTCAAGACATTGCTTATTTATCAAATTACAATTTCTTCCAAGGGTTTGCTCATCTTGGGGAGCACTCACTGTCCATGTCTCTCACAAGCCAAGGATTGACGCTCTAACATTAAACATCCAACATCAGCTACATATACTGTAAGTGTATTGTAAGTGTGTGTACTGTAGGAACATAATATTCACTGCTACGTGGTATAATAATACACATCCTAATTACATAGCAGTTTGAATCATCTATAGGCAAGTGCTATGAGCAAGAAAAAGTTACAATCTTACTACCATTTTAAGCAGCATCCATTTGTTCACACACAGAGAAAAAATATAAGACAGTAGGACTTGAACCCTTAATATCATGCATACATTATATGTCTTCATTCAAGACTGAAGCACTATTCTGAATTTAGTATTTGCTAATCAGAAAGAGATTTAACGTATTCACTCATATTACCTAGAATATTGTCTTGCTGCACTGAATCTACATGTTAGAAATTGTTTGTCATTCTTTTCATGATACACAAACTATCCATCTACTCTTCTTTATCTCTTCTGACAGTGGCTCTGTCATGATTGTGCCTTTACTAGGCACTTGTGATGCACGGTTCTTCCAGGCTCCTAGGCTTCCAGTAATTCCATCGGCTCCCAACAATTCCAACAGCTCCCATGCTCCTTTGCGAACACTTATTTCCTGCATACAGTCCAACTAGGCACATTTCACTGCTTGCAAATCAGATCTCTAATTCAAGATGTGCCTATTATTTGAGGGTGGGGCCACAAGCATTCATCTTTACAATCTTTAGACCCACATCTGACAGTAGTTATGTGATTGCAATTGAAAGCATATATTTAATAATCAATAAATAAGTGATAAGTATGAAAATGACAGCTACATTTTTAAAATAATGAATACATTTTGCAGGCTATTAACTGAGATGCCTGACATGCTTTGAATAAAAGATTGTATAAAGTATTTTAGGGTCCAGTGAGATCTCTAAAAGCTTCCAGAATGAAAATAGAAGCATCTTGGAAAGGAAGACCTTTCGATGAGCTATTTAGTTTTATTAGCCTTGTTGTACATAATTTGGGTATCATTGTGAGGAAGTGCCATATGGTGTCAGTAAAGAAGTCTTCAGTGTGTTTCACTTATCCTCTAAAAAGCACATAAAAAGGTCAATTATCCCTAATTAAGTCACTATTTTCTTTGGTAAAGATGTGTATGCTTTTTCCAGTCAAGTACCCAGCGAGGTTACTGAGTATTTCTACTTGACTGATTAAGGACATGGCAAAGATATGAGTCAGAGGAAAAGTTGAAATTCCTTTCTCTCTTAAAAAAAAGCAAACTGACCAAAAACCACCACCATACACTGGGTCGCTTTGCACATGATTACACTTTTATCTTTGTGATCTCTGTCAAATTATTGTTCATAAATGCCTATTCCTCACCTTGGTAATCTGCAGTAAGGGCATGCCAAGTGTGTTCCTTGGGGGGCCACTGTCCCACCCAATCTTACAATAAAGCCACACCCAAACTCACAGCAGAGAAAACTCTGCAGATGCAGGCATTTGGGAGTTGAACCACAGGGGTGCTAGCAGGTACAAAGTCTGAACAGGGCTGAAACACCGTCTTTTAGCTACTGCAATTTCATTCGGAGAGTTTAGGGGGAAAAATACTTCATGTAAACATGTGCAATAGAAAGGATTGTAGTCAAATTCCATACTAAGTTATTGCCAGGAATACGATTCAACAAGAGAATTTGTATACGGCCTGTCCAGGCTTAAAGGTCTGAGTCTCTTAGAATTCATATGTAGAACTCCTCAGTGTGATAGTATTAATGTGGAGTATTGGGAGGTGACTGTGGAATCAAAGTCAAAATCCTGATGAATGAGCTTAGTGTCCTTGTAAGTGTGATCCCAGAGAAATTCCTTCTGCCTTCAAGGGACAATATAAGGTTGCAATGAAAAGAGAGTTCCAGTCTCCTACTAGCTTGATTTGGAGCATTCTGGTCCCTGTAGCTGTAAAAAAAAAAAAGTCTGTGGTTTCTAAACAATCCAGTTTGTGATATTTTATTATAGAAGCTTAAATGAACAAAGACATAGAAAAACGAGAAAATGTCAGAAAAGCATGTCCCAAAGAAAAACTGTGAAATAAGTTAAAAAGGAACCTTAAGCACTAAAAAATAAGAGTTAAAAATGTTTAGGATTTCTAATGAAAAAGAGCAGATAACCAAAAATTAAAAATGCTTAAAAACAAAAGATAGAACTTATCAGAAATAAAACACTATGTTATAAAATAATTATTTTTGTAATAAGTGATAATGCATAATCAGGAATAAACTAGCAGGAACAAAGAGAGAATGGTCCTGATGAAATAAGGCCGCAAAAGAAACACAAACTGGCCAAAACCAAAATCAGTAAATAAAAAAGACAGAGAGATATATAGAAATAGACCTAGGAAATATATAGAAATCACTGAAGAGAAATGAGAACGAATAAAACCAGAGTAACACAATAAACAAACAATAACACTAATTCAAAACTATATTCTGAAATAAAAGGAAGCTTGGAGGTATGGACTCACTCAAACAAAAATTCTAACTCTTAACAATAAAAGTTGTAAACAAATAAATCTATTTATCTAGTTGGTAGAATACCAACTCAGAAAGATATATGCCAAGTGATGTTGACAAACAGTAATTATAGCAATTTCATTGTGTAGCACTTACATGGATATACCTTAAAGATAAACAATACTGCAAAGTTCCTTATGCTGCTTGCTGATAATATAAGATTGATGGTATTTTTAATAAAAATGTAGCTTCAATGCAATGTTCAACATATTGTAAGAGAAAGCTAAAGAATTATTTTTTTTATGAGAGGTAGAAACTTAAGTAATGAAAGAAAAGAGTAAAAATGCAAAACTGAATAAAGTTAAGTTGAAGAAAAAAGTTTGTTTTAAAATCTAAGCACCCAGATTGCATAGTAAAATGATCGTCATGAACTTTCACCGCATTTTATTGAACAAAGCACGTATTAAAATGCCTCGAGAATAACTTATTTACTGAGCGGCCCTAACAGCTAAATTGCTGATTCTGAATATTATTTCCTATAAATGAGCAAACATTCCTTGGAGGTACATCTGGTTTAAAACCCAGGAGAAACGGTGCATGAGGCCGGGGTGTTTCGTCATTTTGGGAAGAGGCGAGATGTGAACTATAACTGCACGTGACCAAGTGACTGAGTGTTCATTGGTCAGAGATGGCTCGGGTTGAGTAACAAACACCAAAATATTTCGGTCTGTGAATTTATAACAATGTTGCAACTATAGAATGGATAGATGATAGTGACAGACAGATATTTCTTTTTATTTTATGGAAAAAAGGTAAAGCAAGATTTCACAATAAAATGATCAGAGAATAACAATAGTTAATGCATTACCTGTTGCTCTCCTTAAAGCAGTTGCTCAGGGTACAAGATATGGACATAAAAATTTCTCCTATCGCAATTAGCCCACACATTTCGTTTTTAATGACCTAGGAGACATAATCCACTTGCATTTTTCCCTGTTTGCTACTGTCCTTTCCCATGTCACCCATCCCTCTTCCTTTTTCCCTTTGAACAACTACTTCTCATTTCACAATATCTATTGTACCTTTTAGACTAGTTTACTCTTTTGATTTCTCACACCAGGGAGACTATGTGGTGTTTACACATGAGAGTCTGATTTACTTCACTGATGAGTGTGGTCTCAGGGTGCATCCACATACCTAGAAAAGTCTCCAGTTTATCCTTTTATGGCTCAGTAGCATGCCATTGTATAAAAATGCCACATCTTTCTTAACCATTCCTTCTTTTGATGGTTATCTAGGTTGTTTTCAAGATTTAGTTATTACAAATCCTGCTGCTACAATCACGGGTGCACCTATTTTGCTGTGGTGTAATGTTTTTAATTCTTTTGGGAAGATACTCAGAAGGGGAATGGCTGGGTCAAGTGGGATCTGTAATCCTAGCTTTTTGAGCTATCTCCGTACTGATTTTCCACAATGCTTGTACCAGTCTGCACCCCCAACAGTGGAGAAGAGTTCCTTAATCCCCACATACCCTCCAGCATCTATTATTGATTTGTTGATGAGAGTCATTCTTTCTGGGATGAATTGGAGCTTCAGTGCTGTCTTAATTTGTATCTCTCAAATAAATGATGTTGAACTATTTGCCATTTTTCGTTCTGCATTTTAGAAATGTATATTCATCTCAGATGCTCATATTTTGATGCGGTCATTGAATATGGTGGGGGTCTGATTTTTTCAACTCTTTATATGTTCTAGATAGAAGTCCTTTGCCTGAGGGAAAGTTTGCTAAAATTTTTTCACACTCTGTGAGTTTTCTTTACATTCTGTTGGTTATTTCTTTTTCTGTGCAAAATCTGGTAAATAAGATGAGATCCCAGTTATTGATTCTTTGAAGTATTTCTTTCCCATTCATTCTGTGTTTTGTGCATGAACTCTCTACCTACCCTATATCTTCAAGATTTCTACCTACTTTCTCTTCCAGTAGATTTACCATTTCTGTTTTAATATTTAGGTCTTTGATGCATTTTGACCTAATTTAGTGCATGATGATAGATATGGGTCCGGATTTAGTCTTTGGCATGTACAGAATCAGTTTTTCCAGCACCATTTATTAGATGATCTTTCTTTCAGTGAACATGTTTGGCCTCTTTGTCAAAGATAAAGTTGCTGAGTGTGTTTGGACTTGTATCTGTATCTTCTAATCTGTTCCATTGACCCTTGGGGCTGTTTTTTCACCAGTACCATGCTGATTTTATCACAGTAGTTTTGTAGGATAATCTCAAGAGAGGGATTGTGATTCCTCTTGCCTTGCCTTTGTTGCCCAGAATTATCTCTGCTGTTTAGGTCTCATGTTTCCAAATGAATTTCAGGAATATTTTCTCTCGTTCTGTGAGGTATGCTAATGGTGTTTTGATTGGCATTGCATTAAAACTCTATAACACTTTTTGGAGTATATTTGAGTTGAGTATTATCTCAGTCGTTGTTTTAGAAGGGTATTTTCTATGACTGAGAATCACTTTCTTTAATATAATTAATTTTCAAAAGTGGCTTGCTTCTGCCTTTTATGAGTGAAATACAATCTTGCCTATTTCCAGTGAGCCTCCTGCTCTCCAGCCTTCAGATTTTATTTTGATCTTTATTCACAGATGCCACTGGACTTTATGAGGTTAACAAGAAAATTTAATACAACAATATGAAATATGCTATCATATTTTATGTTTGCTATCTAATAATTATAGAAACCAACATGAAGTTCACAAAGTCCAAATTCTTTATTTTACAATTGGAATAAGAAAAGGAAAAAGAGGTTTAATGGAATAAAGAAGTATGTTCCTCTGTTATCTTGATTCAGTCTCATACTTGAATTGTTAGATATTGCTGCCTCTGATCTGACCATCTTTCCCTCATTTCAAGTATAAGCATCCACTTCTTCACAACACATTAAATGTTTTCCATTTATAATACATGCATGCATTTTGTTAAGCGTCTGATACTGGTTTTTATAAGATAAAAATATAGCATTGCCCACTTTTTATCAAAGAAGAGGAGGAGAAGAAATTAATGAATAGTTTCTCAGAAGAGCTTGAATTACTTCATATACTTCTGGTTGCCTGATCTGAGTCTGTACTCCCTGCTCTGGGATGAATCCTAGATTAGGTAGCTAAGTATGCGTGTGTGCATGCAATGAATCAGAGAATATATTTCAAAAAAGTAGACAGACTCATTTGAGGAAGCTCAATTCTTGCCCTATAGAGTCTTCTAGCTTTCAAGGATTACTTAGCAGTGTAGGCACCTGAGCAGATAATGGGCACCTCACTTTGCCACTAGCTTTCAGGTTGGTAGTCTTGTTGCTTTCCTGGAACTTCTGACAACATACTCAATTTTGTTATTTTTGTAAAGAAAGAACACATGTAGGCACACAGACTTTATCCACAGGGAAGCATGCCACTCTTCTCCTCTAAAGTGCCCCCATGCTTTCTTCTAATGACTTGTTTTGAAATCTATCCTTATAATGAGTTATTTAGTTCTGATAAATATTGAAATAGAATACATGGTGTAAGCCATCACTCCTTATCAGCTGCTTTGAAATACACATTTATGAAAAAATCCCATTGGCTTCAACATTTCTGATGTAGCAAGAAATTCAGTGAGAAACCAACTTTTATAGACAAATCTGCCACTAATCAGAAATGGGTCCCAGCCACTATCTTAGAGGACATAGAGGCCCCAATGAGATTAGTTCCAGAAGAGTTTAGATATGCAACTCACCTAAACTGATAAGTGGATTCTATGTTGTGGATGTTCCACTCTTACATTAGAATTATAGGAAATTAAAATATTGAGTAAAAGTCAGACAACTCTAGAGAGATTATTTTTATCAAGTATCTTTTCACTGTTTGTGGGAAAGTCCATGACCACCACTGGAGTCATTACTATTTCATCAAAAGTCCAAAAGTTTAGATATTGAAATAAGACATAAATGAATGCCTCAGTTTTGTCTCTTCTGAGATTTCAACCCTCATACTGTCCATTTCCACATAGATAGAAACAAATAAAATGCCTGTAACTTTGTATGGTAGTGCAGCTGAAATGAGATAATCCTTTTAGTTTCCACCAGGATTATCAAAGATTCTAATGATTCGATCAGCACTGCTTAACCCTCAGAGTGGAATCATGCTGGGATGCTGAGATGGTTCAAATGCCTGAGCACACCATGCCTGCATCCATGCGCATACCCATATATAGACACTTAGGCATATATGGCCACCAGGCACGTCTTATATAAAACACGGGCGTCCACAAGGTAAAGTTGAACGAAAACCTTAGCTTTTATTAATCTTTTTCATTTTGCCTGTTACACTGATAGCAAAACAAAGTAAAGATAGCTTTTCTCTTGTCCTTCAGTCTGGAAAAGCCCGGGGTTTTGTGACATAGCCAAACTATACTTGGTTTCGGCACCTGAAAAATCACTGCATTAGTAACCTCCTCAGTTTTGATAATTAGAAGCTTCATGGTACCTCTTAGGTTATTCAGAAAATCTATTTTGGTTTTCTGCTCAGGTCTTCCCTGATGAACAGCAACCATACCTGTACGCTTTTGTTCTTTTTCATTTGCATCAGAATGGGCCTGCGTCATGTCCCAATTCCCCTATGGTCCCTCAGTGTGCAGTCAATTGCACTCAAAAACTAATTTGCGCTAAGGTTTTAATGGTCCATTTTACTGCCCTTCTGAGAAATCATATTTATCTACAATACCAACCCCAGGTAATATGGCCAACTTGAAAGGATTACAATACTGTTGGAAGACAAGATGAAAGAAAAGCATTCACAGAAAGAGCCACACTTGTATATCCTGCCAAGTCTTCCAATAGTGCAGAGAAGAGCTTTTTACGGGTGTATTTTAGGAGAAGGCACTTGGTATTTTCCTGTCTGATATCACAAAAGAGAATTGTTTAGAGAATTCACAATACAGCCCAGTTTCTTTTCTATGCCATTATCTTACCATCAACCTTAACATATAGAAATATTCCTGTTTCAGTACTTACACATGGAGATTCTTCAGGTCTTTATGCCCTGGTAGGGGCTTTAATCTTTTTCTTGCTATCAGATTATGTTCATTCTTTAAGAACCAGTTAAAACCTATTACGCCCCCCCCAAATATCCCTAATGTCCTCACAAAAATAATTATTTCCTGCTCACTTTCTTGCCATCTGGCTCACTTATCAATAGAGCGGTTATCACATTGTCTTATATTATTTGATTCCTTTTTCCTCCACCAGATTGAAAATATTCACTAGTAGCATATATTTCACGTTCAACCTAATAACCTGCTTTAAGGTTTAGATGTAGTGCCTGAGCCATAATACTGTGGCAAATGTTTAAGCACATAAATCTATGATTCTGCAGAAAAGTAAATTTAAAAGGAGAGAAGGCAAGTAAATACTGAAGATTTCCTAGGAAAAAATTCTACTCCTATTCTAGACATATAATAAACATCAGTATTAGAAATGTTTATAAATGGTGAAGCTGTGTTAGAAATCACACTGAGTGCAGCTGTGTACACTTTTGTGATTGGATAATGATAACACGGTTCCGTTTTCGTTCTTCATACCAAGTCGTAAATACCACATCTGCAACTTTCAGCTGAAGAGAATGGGAATTTTACTACACAGATTTTCATCCAAGGAAAAAGTGGGAAGTAAGGGAAGCCTTGGGAGCTAGCTGCTATTAATCTGTGTCTAAGTTATATGCACTCATAAATTTGAACATCTTTTGCTTTAAAGAATCCTGAGCACAAACATTTATTGAACACGGTTTGCACATTACCTCCCAGCTTATATGGGATACCATGTCTCAGGCTAATGCACTCATCTATCTTATCATGAGTGTTTTATTCTCTTTTGATGGAACAGTGCTGTCATTCTTTCTATCATTCTGCGAACATCTGCTGCTTAATTTTTTTCCACTTTTATGATTACTTTGGTTACATTAAGGGGAGACAAGATACTTAATTGAAACTGGAGAACAATCATTATCAGCATGTGGGTATAAAATAAGGTGGTATTAAAATCTGGTCACAATTTAAAAAGGAACAAATGATCCGTTATAAGATGTAGACTATCGCACGTTATACAGTATTAGCCTTTGCTTAATATAATGGATGAGATCGCGTGTGGCTTAGTGGGTGCGCTCAGGATTAAAGGACATTCAGAGCTGTGGTGTGATTGTTCTATTCTAATTTCATCGTCCTACATCATCGCACTATTTATATCATGTTATAAAACACATACAAATAGGTATATTTGATTGAATTAAAGCTTTTACACTCCAAAATGAAGTGTCTTTTATAAGGATAAAGTCAGCATTTGGGCATATCGTTATCTGAAATGCTATGTTAATATAATAGTTTTGAATAGAATCAATATGGAAAAATACCTGTATTTTTTGTTGTTGTTTTTAAAGCTATTCTTTTTTTAAAGAGTAGTAAGAATTTATCGAGAGAAAGAGAGCTTCTGTCCGAGAGAGACAGAGGGAACCCAGACAGTGGCTTGCCCTCAGACTTACTCTTTAAATTACTTTCCCTTATTAGTGTAATTGAGCGTAGCAAAAAGGGCCTTGGCCTTCTCAAATACGTTAATACTTTGCTGTATCTTGTATATTGCAAATTTCTACTACATTAAAAAAACTCCAAACAAATCTATACAGGGAATTTGTTCAGTATCTAATGCAGTCAACTACTTAATGTTCGCTGAATATAATTTCTGAACCATGAGGGTTCAACATCTTGCTAATTATGCAGTTTATCTGAGGAATAAAACAGCGGCTTCTAAGAGTTGTGGCTGCCCTCAGGACTGATATATTTGACAATCACACAAATCCTAGGGAGTTTTTCTTTTCTGCCCTCTCTCTGTCCAGCTGAGAAAGCACAGATGTGGTTATTAAAATATTGGAAAAAGTAATTCTCTACTACTAGCCCTGAATTAAGCAGCACTTGCTTTGAGGTAAAACTACCTGCTAAGGAATCACAACCCAAGAATTTTCTTCCAGATTTTTGTTCGAGACAAGGAGACTGAAAAAAAAATGTAATAGTATCTTTGCCATTTCAATGTGTCAAAGAGAAGAGACACTTTCTACTTTACTTCTATTTTCTGGAAACAATATACTGGGCAAATTGCATTAATAATGCATCTGTGTGATGACACAGGCATAAGTTGTCATTATTTAGTTAAAATGTGTTAATGTGGCTATTTTGAACATGAAGTGTGTAAGCAGTTATAACTTCCAAAAGACCTGCGCCAAAAGGTTGGATATTTTGCCTGACAGTGTTGCTAAAGAGTGTTATCCTGTCTAGTTTCATTTGCCTAATAGTAGCAGATGGTGATTTGGAAACTCTTTTTACCCTGATGACAATCACGAAATTGATCACTGCCAATCTGAATTAGCAGAATATTCTACACGTGAAAGTTGACCATTACCTTTCAAATTAGGGGAGTCAGTTAATATCACAGCATCATGATATTTGTGCAGGCTTTTGAGTTAAAATGTACAGAACAGGAAAGATGGAATAGACACATTTTATCTGTTCTGCCAAATAAGTACAGCTTAGTATCTCAGAACATTGTACATTTAAGAAATTAGAAAACTTGGGAAGATAGTCAGAAGAGAGCCGTTTTAGGGATTTCAGGAGCCACTAACTGTATGGTAGTCAGTTCCTTTGGCTTTCATTTTGTCTCCCATACTCTGAACTTGAAGTTTAAGAAGGAAGCAGCTGCTAGTGCTGACCTGGATTAGTCACAACCAAACAGTACAATGTCCAAAAACTGAAGAATACAAAGTATGGTACATAAATGCAGTAGGATGTTATGTGGCTGTTAAAATAATTAAAGTAAATGCTTGGTGGTAACATGGGTGGGACTGGAGATCTTTATATTAAGTGAAATAGCCAGACACAGAAAGACAAGTTACTGTATGGCCTCCCTCCCTTGAGCAACATGTAAAAATTTGAGGGCACTGAAGTTAAAAGAGGTTTGAGAGTGTGGAACATGGACAATGGTAATCCAATCTGTGGATCCTGTGTTACAGGTAAGTAGAACAAGAACATCGGTGCTCTGTTGTACACAGGATGACTGTAGATAACAGTGGCATGCTGTACTTGTGGTATTTCCACACAATGGAGTACTATACTGCCAGAAAAGGGATAAACTTTAGTATCTTATGATACATACAATTGATGAAATGAACAAGTTACACATGCTTAAATATCACATGGTTTCTCCTATTTGAGATACTCAAATTATAAATGAAAGGGGAAACAGATAGTAGGGAGTACGAAAATAGATCTTTCTCAAATACAAAGGGGATCAAGAGATGGGGGTAGTGGGGGGAGGGAAAGAGCATGAAAAAGAAAACAGCGATTTAAAAGGGAATTAGACAAGGAACGTAAACACGTACCGCAGATTCAGGTTAAACAAAAGGCTAAGAGGAAAAGCATTGAAGGTTTTTACCATGAAAGTGACATTTTGGAGGAGATAAAAACGTTTATCATGACTGAAATATTAATGAATATGTACATTGAAGCATTGCATGGCACTCTATTAGCACACAGTTTTTATGCATTTATGTATCAATTAAAAAGGTCTTTTATTCATCTAACAAAACATACTTCAAATAATACCAGGAAGTTATGAAAGGATGTACAGAAATATTTTACAATCTGAAAAACATGACAAACCACAAATGAGTGAATGAAATTAATTAGCATGTACCTATATCTATGTATGCCTATATGTATGATAACTGCATGAAAATGCATATTCTTTCCTTTTTTAAATTTAAAGTAAATTAAAAGTAATTTCAGTGTGGAAATACAAATCTGAGTAGTTTTAATACATACAGAACATGGTATAAGTTTTTCATCTTTCTAAACATTTTAATAATTAGGCAAAGATATGTTAATAAATGTGAAGACTACTTAGATCTGTATTTTAAAATATTTAAAGTATCTTAGAAAAGAATAGGTGTATAAGCCCACATGGTGATGGGTACCTGTATTCTCAGCTACTCAGGAGGCTGAGCTGGGAGGATCACATGTTCAAGGCCAGTCTGGGAAACTTAGTTAGATTCTGTCTCAGAATTTATTTATTTTTTATTTTACTTTTATTTTTAAAAAATATAAAAGAAAAACAAACAGAAACCAAAAAACCAAACAAAAAATCACTAACAAAAAGACACAAAGTAGCACAAGAACAGTACAATCAAAATTGAATTATAGACAATTTTGTCTCAGAATTTAAATCAATGAAATAAAAAGGACTGGAGGAGATATAGCTGATTGGTAGAGCCCCCTAGAGGTGATTTCCAGTACTGCAAAAAGATTAAATGGGAAAAAGAATACCCATGTAACATTAAAAATACAAAAATACTAAATCAAAAATAAAAGCGCTCAACTCAAAAGAAAGCACATGGTAAAAATAACCTAAAGACATGCTTAGTCACAAGAAGTTCAAATATATTAAATATTGCAGATTAATGCTTGAGAAAGAACTGAAAACAAAGGCAGTGTTTGGCTCTTAACAGGACCCTAACAGTTAAGAACGTGTAAAATTCGAATTCAAGCAGTGTCAGAATTATGCACACTGAGCAATATGTGAAGAAAGATACTACAGATTATAGGCTAAAGAGTTCATGTATTTACGAGGCTGAGACAGGAGAATTCCAAACTCAAATTCAGCCTGGGCAGCTTAGTGACACACTGTTTCAAAATACATTTTTTTTTTTCAAAAGGCCTGTAGATAAGTTCAATGGGAGAATCCTCGCCTAAAGAATTCCAGGCCCTGGGTTCGGTCCCTCTACTGAAAAACAAAACAAAACAAAACAAAACAAAACAAAACATCCAGTACAAAAAAATGCACAAAACAAGAAAGAAAGAAAATCTGAGAGAGGACATGCACTCTAGCTAATAAGAGAGTCAGTCATTACAAAGCAGAGGAGGTCAATTTATCAGGATACTGCAATGATATAAACGAGGAGAGAGAGGGGGCGGAGCAGAAAGAGTAAAAAAGCATTAAGACGTGTCTTGTCTATGTACTACACCCCTATGGTGAGCGTAATCATTGTGAACTGCAAGAATTTATAAATGAAGTAAAACAGTATATGTTATTATGTAACCTCAAGGTACATAAAGTAAAGGTTGGTTGAGTTAAAAGCATATGTACAAAAATCGTAGTGATATCTTTCCCGCAAGTTTCAGCAATAGAGTAAGTGCAAACAACAAGTAAATAAAACACTTGAGCAATATAAATAATTTTTATCTAATGGATTACTTTATACTACCAATGAATGAAGAAAACTTTGTAACTACTACAGAAATATTACAAATATATACATGCATGCATAGATAAATTGATACCCATCTAACCATAATGCAAGTTAAAAATTTACTAAATGTTGGTACAGTCGATGTTATCATAAAACTACCTTCTGATAAAAAACAATTAAGTGAAAAATAATGAGATGTAAATAATAAAAATACCTCCATAGAAACATCATTCACGGGAACACTATAAATCACAACAGTAATTAACCTGCATAAAAGAAGATAATGGAGAATCTTAGGAAAATAGAACTACTAGGAAATACATGACAAACACACTGCATTTCAAAGCTGCGGAGCTGAAAGTACCGGAGGAAATTACAACCTTCAATACTCAAAGAAGACACTAGAGTAGCTGGACAATATTCATGTTATTATAGCAGAAATAGTAAGATAGAAAAGAATCCAAAGTAGTAGAAAGAAGTAATGCATAAATTAATAGTTCAAGTAAACCACAAGGCATTAGGGAAATCAACCTATTCAAAACTGGTTATTTGAAAACACACACCAGTGAAATTCAGGAAGATCTGGAAGCATTATTTAAGAATGGAAAAGAAAATAGCATAGAACAAATGAACAATATTATTTGTAAAGTAAGGCGGCAAACAGGGCAGCAATTACAGGGGAAATGAACTGTGGCGTGCATTTTTGGAAATGATGATACTATACCAGGCAAAGATTCTCATACAGAGAAGAAATAGATGTTAAAGGGAGAAAGGACAATCATAATAAAAAAAAATTCCATGGTATCTGCGTCTTATTTGTTATACTGGGATAATGCTCAGACAAGATAATTCTATCATCCGTGTTTTAATGACAATCACAGGGTTTTCTTATGATGACTACAGCAAATTGATAATTTTAGAACTCAATGCAAAGGCTTACACAAATGTCCTCTTCTTAACCTGGTGTGGCAGTGCACGGTGATGTATGCCTGTAATGTTAGCACTCTGGAGGCTGAAGCAGGAGGATCTTGTGAGTTCAAGGCCAGCCTGGGCTATAAAGTGAGTTCAACACCAGCCTGAACTACATAGCAAGACCCTGTCTCAAAAAGACAAAGCAAAACAAAAACAAATGTACTCTTCTTTAATAAACTTTAGAGACAATAAAGATGCTGGCAATTTTGGGAATAGTGAAATCAAACCTTATGTGAAATTTAAAAGAGCAAATAAATTCATCTTAGGGTATAGGTTCATTTTAAAATAGCTATTAATTATCATTTCTGTGTTACTTTCTTTGAGTAAATCAATTTGTATATTTTTATCAAAACTACACTACAGTACAGGAAAGCACAAGTGGGAAATTCCACACTTCATGAGACATTAATAGCCAAAAAGCAGATGCACTGAACTGTGTGTAAGAGATATATACATGACACAAATTTATTTCACAGGTAGAGTTGGGAGCCATGACCAAAATGTTTCATTATGCATATGCAGAGACTACAAAATCTGAAAAATCTCAAAACTGAGGAATTTCTAGTTCCAGGGATTTTTGGATAAAAGTGTTAAGCATAGTTAATGTAAAATGCTGTCTCACCATGTAGGCAACAATAACAAGAAAGAAAGTTTTTGTGTGTACAGAATGGATGCGATCTTTTTCAAATATTTCCAATGTGTGGTTAGTTGACTCTGTGAGTGCAGAACTCACAGTTAACAGAAGGAATTCTGTTATTCTTGAAGAAACTTTTAAAGAAATTTTTAAAGAAAATTTATGCAGTGGTCCAATATGTTCAGTCAGAAAATATAACTCTTGTGATATAGTCTCAGTTTGTAAAAAGGTCAGTACCGATTTTAAGTCTTCACAGTCAAATGTGTATAGAGAAAAGAAAGCGATAAATGCCAACACTTAGAGTTTTATAACAGAGTACTTTAAGTATTCTCTTATAAATGAATTTATATTGTATCCTTCCCTCCTTCCTTCCTTCCTTCCTTCCTTCCTTCCTTCCTTCCTTCCTTCCTTCCTTTTTTCCTTCTTCCTTAGTTTCAAAACAGTTTTCCAAATATCTCACTCTTGTGATGGCATGAAGAAAGAATAGCATAGATGTAAAAACTAAAATATGGCACTTAAGCCTTAAGGCATTCAATGTCAGTTCATTTACTGAAAATCATGCTTATTAACTTTGACTCAGTAAAATAAAGAAGTTTAACGAATATATCCTGGCGCTCTGTTATCTCACTGTGAGAGTAGCTATTGGACCCTCATCCCAAAGCTATTAGGGTATAATTCCAACATTGAACATAAAAATGTGTAGTGTATACTTACGATTGGTGGGAATGGACTTGAAAGACAGTTAAAAGTATAAATATAAGAAAGAGTGCAGATCAAAAACATCCATCTAGGTGGTTGGCGAATGAACTTTATGGCATTTCGGGAACGTTAAGACCTGAACAGCACTCAAATACAGTCTCACACGCGGCATGTCATTACACAGCTCGATAACGACCCCACCTAAAATCTGTAAGGAAACGGAATCATTATTTTGGTGTTAAATTATGCATATTCAAATACATTTTGAGTTTCTGTAGAAATTCAGGTGTTATTGATACCACAATAGAACAATTTCCATTCTATTTTATAAGGCAATTATATTTGTGTCTAATCCATCTATCCATCTAGTTTCTATCTACATCGGTGTATTGATATCTGACTGCCTATTTTCTTCCCAAATTAACACTCTCTGTAGGGGTCATTAATTTAATCATTATTCATGCTTCAGTTAATTACCAATGCTAGTGAGCAGCGTTTGACCAAGCATTGATCCATATGTACTCTATTAGAAATTTCCTTAAAATGCAACATCCTGTAATTCATTATTAAATTTACTTAAGAAGCATCTTTTGCATTTATTTAATGATACAGCGTTCCGTTAGCACCCTTGTGAGAGTTCAGTGGGATGGTTCAGTTCCATTTAATTATTGAAATCATATTAGTTGGTTTAAACTGTCTAGTAGAATATTGATTATAGTTTGTACCTCTCTAGTTTACAAAGAAATGTGGCAACTAGTTTCTAAGAAAATCTTTTAGAAGTTGGTTCAGTGCAATCATTACTCCTGGAAGGAAAAAATGGGTGGTTATCATTTTTGTCCTATTTGGTTCATTCATTTATTAAAAGTAAAACCTAGATGTATCAATTTAACTACCCTTAGCAATACAGCACATTTGTAAAGAACAGTAATTTCCCATATCTTTGCTTTATTTATATTTTACTTCCACTTAAACACACAAAAATATTTTCCCTGACATGTATATTAGCAGTAACAATTAAATCTAGCTGCTGGGTTAGAAAAAATCTAAAAACAAAAACCAAAGCAATGACCAATTCACTAGTTGCTAAAGCCCTGTTCCAAAGTCCTTTTCTTGGCTGGATGATGCTCACGAGCTAAGTAATTGCTTTAATGCTAAAGCTCCTCCTTTATCGCAGTCAGTTCCTTTTCAACTTATAATTTTTATGATCACTCTGGGATTTATCTCTGTGTTAGGCAGTGAAACCAAAACAAGTCAGATTTTGGTGAGGCTGGAAGACAAACCATTCACCCACCAAAGCTCAGAAGGAGAAGAAGGCTTATCTCCAATATTTTAAAATTGCTATACATCCTTGTACTTATTTTCCACATACCTTATATGCATGCATAACTAAATTTAACTGACATATGTATTACCATGCAATGTTATCACTTTTTTTTGGTGAAAATACTTTACCTCCCTTTCTTTAATACTTTTAAAAATACAGTGCAATATATTTGTAACTATAGTTATTACTCTGTATAACAGATTGATCTCTTGAATTTGTTTTTAAATATTAAGTTGTTCTATTCCTATGAATATTTATATTCTATGGCTGGACTCTGTTCAACTAGAAAACATTTAGTAAGGTTCATCTCAGTTATTTTATCTGTTTATAGTTCTACTATATTCTCCATCATTCTATTTATTTGTAAAGTTTTTATAATTTATTTTGGTCATTCTGAGATTCATAATGCATACACTGGCCCGGTGTTGTCAATAGCAAAAAATGCCAAGCACTATAGGTTATTTACAAATAGATTAGAAGAGAATCTTCCATTGACATTATTCTCTCAACTCATGACTCTCTTCTGCTGGCTTCTTGATAATTTTGCTTGGTGTACACCACTACTTCATTTTGCCTTTTGACATTCAGTATGCTCCTCAAGATCCACAATCTCTTTCTGATGTCTCTTCCTAACTTTATACACATTCTTCCTCCTTGTCACTAATTCTGAGAATGGTTACCCATTCATATATAGCTGTATATCATGAAAATATTTTATTTCTCCATTAATTTTGAAGGATTGTTCTGCAGGGTACATCAATCTGGATTGGAAGTTGTTTTCTTTCAGGACCTGAAAGATTTCACTCCAAGCTCTTCTTGACTTGATGGTTTGTGTTGAGAAGTCTGCTGTGATTCTGATGGGCTTTCCTTTATAGGCTGTATGTGCTAACTGTTACTCAGTGTGTCCACAGTTTTTCAGTATCTAGAGAGTTTAAGTTGGTCTTGTGAGCAAACTTTTCTGAAGATATGAATAGAATTAATGCATTAATAAATTTAGAAAAGTGCTGCATTTGTACAAAAACTAATCAATATGACATGGTAAATTAAGTTTCCAAAACAAGAATTTTCAATACATTTGAAATATCCAATTATTCCTGCTCTCTTCTGTAAATCTGAATCAGTTATTCCAATTTATATCTCTATTTATATTTCCTGTTCTGATATACTGACTTATTCTCTTTCTATTCTTGTGTAATAAATTATTCCAAAACTCAGAAATGTAAAACAATGAAGATTGCTTTAGGTCACAATCCTGAACATGGCTGATTCAAGTGCCTGTGACTCAGGTTCTTGCACAAGATAGTAACAAAGTGTTGGCTGTGACACAGGTGTGCAAAAACTCAACTAGGGGAGGCCTGACTCCTCTGGATTTAAGCAGATCTCCTGGCATTTGGCTAGACATCAATACTTTGCTATGTAGGCAACTTTCTTCTCTGCTGAGAAGAGAGAGAGAGATGGAAGGAAGGAGGGAAGAGAAAGATACAGAGACAGAGAGAGAGAGAGAGTGGGGAAGGGAGAGAGTTTTTATCCCTCTGGTAATTTAATCTCAAAACTGCTATCATTACATTTCTCTCAGGTTCTTGCTAGTAAAAGTGTATTAGTAAAAAATGCACACACTAGGTAGTGGTGATTTCCGAGGGACATGAATATCAAGAGGAACAAAAGACAAAGGCTACTTTAAAAACCTCACACATCTTTGAAAACCTTTTTAATTTTCTTAATACTGTAAGTCATGCTTGCTGCAAGAAAGTTCAGAACAAGAATTCTATTCTTAATCCAATAGTTTAACGTGATTCAGTCAGAATTCTCCAGGTTAATTGTACACATTTTTCATAATTACAACTTTGAATATGTCTTCCCATTACACATAGAATATTTTCTTGAAAGAAATAGCAAAAACTTTGTGATTTTCTGTGGCATCAGTTGACTATTTTTATGTTTTATGTTCATTGACATTGTGTATTTTCTTGTTTTCTTTTTTCACTAATGCTTTTCTTTCCTAGGAAATTTCAACATGATCTTGCTGTGTTTTCTTTCTGGGCCATGCACAAAAGATTTCCATATTTTCAGAAACCTCATGAGGTATGTGGATGTGAAAATCAACATAACTGGAATATTAATGAATAACTCAACATGATAAAGGATATACAGTTGCTCTTTAACACTAAATTATTTGAAAGATATCTTAGATTTTTGTTCCTGAAAACATGAGGCATTTCTCTCCCAAAGTGAATTATAATAAGTTTAGTGTAATCCTTTCCAATTTTCATAATGCATTTCAATTAACAATGAAATAATTGAAATGTTACATACGGTGACTTTAATACCACTCTGAGGTGAACACATATCATTTTTATTAGCTGGCACCTACGATGGAACTATGATTCTAATACAGAATATTTAGATGAGATTAAGGAGTACAGTTCTTTCCTAAGGGTCCTGGCAATCCATTATATTTGAGAAAGAATTACAGAAGAATGTTAAAATTAATACTAGTAGTATAGGTTCATAACAGTGTTAACTAATGAACATCCACGAATGATCCGGAGCCTCAGAAGAAAACACAAACATGGTCCAATGTATTCACTTCCTCCTCGTGAAATCACAAATAGAGGATTCAAATAAGCCTTTCCAGGATTCTGACCCGCAGAAATGAGAGATAATGAATGTGTGTTGTTTTTAGCTGCTACGTTTGTGGTAACTTTGTAATAGCGATAAGGTAACACAGTATCCTGCAAAGAGACCATTGTCCCTCGAGGATGAGCCCAAGGTCTCAGTTAAGAGAGCACAGCCATGATACAGGAGATGGCATAGAAATCACGAAGATTATGTACCTCTAGCAACTGCTGGAAGTCTTCCATTTCAGGTGCTTTAGGACACTTTCCACAGAAAAGTACTGCACCCAGATTTTCTGCTGGGTTGTCTGAAGATGTGGGGGAATAGTCTCCCTGGGGAGAGATCTCCAGTACCTGTGTGTACAAACATCACCTCAGCATGTGCCAGGAGAAGCTGCTGGCTTGTGGGTCCTTTGAACATTCACGCAGGAACTGGGTGTCTCAGTCACTCTTCTCTTTGCTCAGACACAATTCCCAACATTAACACTATAAAGAAAGACAGGTTGGTCTTGGCTCACATTTTCATTCCAAGATAGAAACATCTGGTAGAAAGTCTGGCAGAAGAGAGCAGTCCCCATGATGGTGGTCAGAAAGCAGACAGAAAAGGGAGGACCTCAAAAGAAAGCTAGAACCTTGTAGGTCATGTTCCCACTGGCCCACCTCCAACCAGAAGCCGTGTCCTAACACAAACAGCTTCCAGTTATTCATCTATGAGCTCAGAAGGTTTGGGCACCACTCTAGATCTAAGGCAAAACACTGGGATATGGAGAATCAGCTCACTGCACGTTACAAGAGCTGTGCTGAGAGGTGCAAAAGTATTAGTAACAAGCAAAAATACTCATTTGCTCTTTTGTGTGGTCCTCTGCTCAATCAAAGAAGAGATATTTAATAGACTTGTCTCCACCTTTACAAAAGAAGCAATGAATGTTAAACATTGAGCTGAGGGTGACTACACTGACCAGGGTCACACCAATTTATTTCACAGAAAAAAAGTATTGCCCTGTGTCTCGGTTACTTTTCTCTCATTGCTGAGACAAAATACCCAACACCCAGAATTAAGGGAGGAAAGGTATATTTAGCTCACAGTTTGTGGATGTTTCAATCCAAACTTGGCTGACTCCAAGGTAGAGTGGCACATGGCAGAGGGCAACAGTTCATGGTGGAAGAAGACAGCAAAACAAACAAGAGCAAAAGGGAGGAGCAGCCAGCAGCCTCCTTCCCTCTCTTACATTGTATGGGAACTACCCACCCCAGGGTGGTGCAGCACTCACACCCATAATCCCAGCATTGAACCATGGATCCATCATAAACTCTAGAAGCCCACCCTATGACTGCGTGAGGTTTTAAGGGGCCAGACACAAGCCATAACACCCTATTATTTAATATCTTTATGAAGATTAATTAGGGTACATACAAAAAGTCACCTGAATTCTCTCTCATTGCCATTTCCAATAAACTATATACCACTACATAAAACACTAATAATTCATTTTATCATAATCAGTTAATTTGCTCGGTTTCATTTTTTGGAAAATAATTTATCAATCAAATAGTATGTGAATAATGTGGATTTTAAGATACGAGCATATACATGTCTACCATGTAATGGTAGAAAGTTAATGGTCTAAAATTTTTTATTAAAACCTTGGAGAAGTTATATTTATAAGAATGCAAAAAATCTCAGTTGTATTGTTTCAGAGATTTTGAAAAAGTGCGCAAAATTTGTAAACCTTACCTGAGTTGATATTCTAACAATGCTCACACACCAGAAGGTTTTCTTGTGTACTTCTTAGTCAATTTTTGACTTGTCCTGGGGGATAATTCCTTTCCTCTTTATTCTTCCTATTCCATAGTTTATCTACATAAACTCATATACCCTGTCAGGCCCACCTCCTATAACTCAGTGAAAGGCTTTTAAGAATGGCTCTTGTGAAATCACATTTCTCTATATTTTAGTTTATTACTCTGTAGTAGAAATATCCATGAAGTTTTAATCTGTTTCCTGTTTGCTTTTTACTTTAATAAACAAAATACAAAATATGTGTATATTAATGGAACAGCTTTATGTAAAAATTTTGAAAACATTTCAAATTGCACACTGAATTATGCATATATACACCCTGTTATTAGTTTATCAGTTGATGGGCATAGGTGTGGTTTCCAGTTTTGTTTATTGTGAATAATCTTTAAGTGAATGTGAGAATGCTGATGTTAGTTAGACACACAAATTTCATTTACTTTGGAGATCATATATATATAAATATATATACATATATATATATATATAAAATACACACACACACACACACATATATATACAATATATATATTCAAAAGTGGAATTTCATATACTATTTCTATTTTTCATTTTATTTTCAGTCCTGAGGACTGATTCTAGGACCTACGCACTGACCTATATCCCTGGGCCTATTACATATTTTTATTTTGAGATAGTTTTGCTAACCCTTTAAGAGGCCCAGACAGTGTTCAGACCTACCAGCTCCTTGTTTCAGTTTCCTAGACTCTTGTGATTATGGATTCGGCTCTATTTTTAATTTTTTGAGGAACTTCAATACTTTTCATAATGCTTATACAGACTTATTGTCCCATAAACAATGTGTGAATGTCTCTTTTACATTCTCACCAGAACTCATTACTTGGTTTATTAACTGTTCTTACTGGAATTTGCTGCTATCTCATTGTGGTTTTGATTTATATTTTCCTGACAGTTAAGTGTTGAGCATTTTTTTAGATACCCATAGGCCGTTTTTACCTCTTCCTTTGAGATTTATGTATTTAGGGGCATTGCTCAATTTTAAATTGAGTTGTTTTATGCTATTGACTTTTGCAGGTTTTTGTTTTTGCTTATCAACCTCTTACAAATGAATAGTTTGAAATATTTTTTCCCACTCTTTAGATTGTCTCTATTCCGATTACTGTTTCCTTTGCTGTGTAGAAGCTTTTAGTTGGATGAAATCCCATTTGCTTATTTTTGCTTATGTTTCTGTGTTGTGAGATCATGACCCAAAAAACTTGACCATTTCAATGTCTGAAAACATTTACTCTCTATTTTATCTTAGTACTTTCCCAGCTTCAGATTTTACATCTAAGTATTTAATTCACTTAGATATGATTTGCATAACTGTTGAGAAATAGATTTCTAGTTTCATTGTTCTCCCTGTGGATTTGTCTTTAATTTCTTTTGCAAAGCAAGAACATGTATGTGTTCTGTTTTTCTAGTATTTATGGAAAACACATTTTTTTGTTAATCTTTTAGCTGAACCAGAAAAATCATATTGAAAATGAGGTTGATCACAGGAATTTCTGACTTGGTCATAATTTTAGTGGAAAAACTTAGACATTTCACCACTTAAAGTGCTTTTCTTTCTTGTTTGGTAAATATTTTTGGCAAATATTATTGTTTCCTTTTTTCTAGTCATCTCAAATGAGGCCTTCCTATGCATGCCATCTTTCACTGTGGATGTAGAAATGATTGCCTATTCATTTTCCTGGTCTACTTGGCATCTAGGAATGAATTTGTGGAATATCCATAGTGTGTTAATCATTATTTTTTCAAGCTTAAAGGTGTGAGTGGCACAAAAGATCAGCTTGTTAGATTTTTTATAAATATAGTATGAATACAAAGTACAGTATCAGTGTAGCTCCCTCACTGTGTGCATGTGAGTTTTGAAGTCTGTGAATTAGTTTACATACGTGAACACACGTATACACTGGTGTACATATAATGTTCATGGGGAAATGTGTCTTTGTATAATATATGATCAAAAATTTTGACTGTCACAGGTTTTAAATTAGTTATTTGAATTTGGTTTTAGTTGTAGGTTAATGAAATGTGCCTGTATTGATTCCAAAGTAGATACAATATGATTAAAAAACATCTCTAGAATTTTAGTAGCATTTGCATATAGGAGGTCAGAGGATTATTCCTTTTTTCCTGCTGAGAAACTTGTGGCCCTTAATATACAGTCTAAAGGTATTTATCAAACTCCCTCTTATTCATCAAGGATTGCATGAAATATATAAGGTTCATATACTCAACCCAGGTAAGTGAGGAACAATTTATGCGTGGATTAATTTACAAATTGGGAAAAATTAACAATATTATGAGCAACAATAATGTGAATCGTTCCAAGTGTAACATGGTAGTGTGGTGTGTATGGGGGTCATCACCAACATCACATATATGAGGCAGGTCAAGGCACAATTACAAATAGTGCATAGAAAGGGGTAATATTAAGGGGTAAAGGTAGGATACCCTGCAGTTGAAGACATCCATTCCACGGTGGTTAGGACCTCTGGTGAAAAGCACCTTCCTTTCCTTTGGTCTCCTTCTGGTGACTACATTTAGATTGAATGAAAACTAATAGGACAAAATGACTTAAGCAATGACTCACCTCTGCATAGAGGAAATAAAAGTGAGTACAGATGAAGAAGTTTCTCTGTATACTGATCAAAGTTCAACATGTGAAATGATGTGCAAACCAAGAGTTTTTCTACAGTTAAAAGCAATCTCAAAATTGTTTAAAGGATTCACCCAACTGCAGGGAAAATATACAGATGCAATACTTAAGCAGATGCAATATTTACTCTACTTTTCTTGGTAATTGATAAATTAAGCAGAAGAAAATCACTAGAGATACAAAAAAACTTTAATAATGCAATTAACCAATTTGATCGAGTGTATAAGTGAACATTATATTCAACAATAGCAGAATACATTTCAAGTGTGAAAGAACATTTATTAAAACTGACCACATACTGAGGCAGAGTTTATCACATCACAAAGATGTATTGTCATACACAAAATATACTCTGTGTATACCATAAATCAAACGAGTGATCAATTACTACAAAAACAAATGTAATAAGAGTATCAGAGTTCCCAGTGAGAGCGAGAAGATAATATTAAGACAAGATGTGCTGCACGCAACTTGATCAAAGTGTGTTGTCTAAAAGCATGGTAGTGGTATTTCTAACCTTAGATTACTGTCAGAGGCTGTTTTGTTTTATTTTTGTTTGCTTTTAAGTTAAGGAGAAATTAACTTCTATCTCATTGACTGTACTGCTGTTGTGAGTCTGTCAGGTATGTGAAATTAGAACCTAAATAATTCACTCTTGGGCCAAGGACATAGCTCAGTGGCACAGGTGCCTGCCTGACCAGCGCAAGGCCCCGAGTTTGCTTCCCAGTACCAAAACTAAAGAATTAATAACACACTCTTTGAGCCTATACTTTACAATAATATTCAGAGAATTTAAGAAATAATGAGGCTAAATAGAATTGGAAGGTTGCCTCACAAAAATCCAAACACTGCCTAAGAAAAAAATATAATTTTCCCAATGTGAAGTTTTGTTTTTTACCAGTAGAGTTGGTATATGTTACAAATAATCATTTGGATCTGATATTGAGTTAGAATAATAGAGACTTATAGATTGGCTTTTTTATTGTATTCTGAGTTAAGTGACTCCAGTCTGCATACGGTTAAATGTGCAATAATTCCCTAGATGTTTCAGAAGATTAATTATAGAACCAGATCTACATTTCACTCATTTCCTGTGAATACTTGTCTAGCAGGATAATAAAGGTCTAATAGTTTCTTATTACTAACCAGGGGCAAAATGTGTTTCTCTTCAGCATTTTTGTGACTAGCCTAACATTTCACAATGAATGCCCAGAGCAAAATGAAGGAGTCAGAATATAATATAGATGAAGCAAAAAGCAAATGACAGGGCAGTGTGCAGCTAGATTTTTTTTAGATAAAAATTATTCAATATAATTCTTTTCCTCTGGATAATGACCTATTGAGAGAATATTTCAAATTACTATTTCATAGAATCATAGGTTTTAAAGCTAAACTGTAAGTTGAATAAAAATCTCACACAAAGCTCAGCTCTCAGGCAGGTGATTCATTAATTTCCCCAGTTCACCTGCTGGTTAATAACCTTTTCCAGGATTACAAAGTAGAAAAGCAGGACTCAGTTCAGATTTCTAGACTCTTGCTGGGTGAATGCTTGTGTCTTCTTCTGGGAATACATGTCATTGTGCGATGCAATGTTTCACTTATCTTACTCACTCATCAACCTAACAGACAAATGACCAGGAGAATGAGGGCATCACTTGACGTTGACACACTAGGAGTCTGTCACATGCTGAGGTCAGCAGAGAGGAGGCTGGCTCCACTTTAGAAATACACTCAATTAACTTTTACCTGATTTTATACCTCCACACTGTTGGTTAAGGAGAGGTATTTTACTAAGGAAAAGGACATCCAGCCAGGAGAAATGCCTTGCCTAGGGGCAGGGAGACAAGAAAGAGCATAATATGCTTGAAAACAGTGACCAGCTCAAAGTATTTCAGACACTGAATGGTCTAGGCAGGAATGTAGTGTGGGTCAGTGGAGATGCTAAACCTCTTTTGAAGTCGGTGAAGAGACTTGAATCGGGCTGGGGATATAGCTCAGTGGAATAAGCGCTTGCCTAGCAAGCGCAGGGTCCTGAGTTCGATCCCCAGTACCGCAAAAAAAAAAAAAAAAAGAGAGACTTGAATTATCATGATGTGTAAACAAAGAGAAAAATTTGCAAACTTTGAATTAAAAGTTTGTTTCCAGAAGACTCCGGTTTTGTTTAAGGTAGAAGGGAAATTGAAAGGAAGAAATGTTTGAGATATGACTGCAACAGGAAGTATGGATATGATCACAGAGCGTATGCAGTGGGGCTGGGCAGGAAGGAAAAGGTGAGACAGGCGATAAATCTCTAAGGCAAAATATACAATTAGACCTGCAGGCTGGAAATTGCAACATGGCTCATAGTACTAATATCGATTGAGAATAAAAGACACTGGTGGACTGCAAGGTGATAAGGTTATTTGTTGGTGCTGAACACAGCTTTCTGGGAGTCATTCAAACATCTAAAATAACAAGAACTATCCATCTGAAAGGATTCTACTCACAGGAAGAATAAACCACCAAATTCACACAAAGTAGTAACGCGTGCCAGCTCAGCGGTAAGTATTGAATAAGTATCACTCTTTCTGACTTATGCTGTCTCTGCTGTCACAGGACACTTACAAAAAATGTCCCACAAGAAACAGAAGCTAAATATCTGAAGTTAGGAGGAGAGTGAGATTGTAAACATCTCTTTGGCAATCACTATTGTATAAGTACAGTTGAAAACATGAGGCAAAATCCTTATGGAGTTTTGTGCTTTGTTTGTTTTTGTTGAAAGTAAATTGAGTTTTATGAAATTTCAGCAGCCTAACTTAAACACGTAAACATCAGAACCTCCGAGCTACCAGTAGGCTGAGTTGACAGGAATATCTTGGTAGTACAGCTACGTTTGTGTCTATGCCTGAATACATAAATTGCAAGCTTCAAAGCATTTTCTCAGTAGCAAAGTAGGTTGGCTTTGGGCCAAATTTTGAAATATGCAAAGTTTTCTTCAGCTGCTGCTTTTTCAAACCCACTACAGGGACTGGGGAAGGAAGGATTATAGAATATGACCCAGAAAGTCCTTGTGGGTTTTTAAGCCTTAGGCATATCATGGCACATTCTATTCTCTGTGTCATATATTTTCAAAAATGGGAAATGAAGTTAAGTGAATAGGTGAAATGGACTTGAGAGGAAAAAGGGAAATCACAAAAGGAAAACATGTCATTAGGGGACAATAAGGAATTTTACAGAAGACTTGACTTTTGTAGGGAAGGCTGACAACAGTCATTGGTGCATAAAATTCAAATTTTGGGAGCGGTTGCTGACAGAATGATACCCTTTCTAGTGACAGGCTTTATAAGTCATTGCTCAAATCTAATAATTTGATTAATTTAAGACATACTGTCCAAATATATTATTTCAAGAATATCTGACCTACATATTTGATTTCCATGATTAGGCATACAAATCTCTTCTTCTATTCTTATAGAAAAATCATCACAAACATCACCTAATAATAGTCATAGACATGTAGCCATAGTCATAGGCATGTAACCACAGTTACAAGACTCCTGCATTGGCCTCCTCCTTCACTCAGTAGTTTTCCAATCATTCATTTAAAAGCAACCTTATGGAGTACGCAGTATTTCTCTCCGCATCTTACAGATGAGGAATCTAAGGTAGAAGATATCTTGGGAACTTTTTTAGTTTCATACCAGAGCATTTTGAATTTACTTAAGATCATTTCTATGGGCTGAAATTGTTTTAGGGCTCTTCCATTCACACAGGACAGATAATCTGTTTTTCTGTAGGTGGTAGTGTAAGTTGCGGCTGAGCGCTGGGATGGCAGAGCTGGAACAGCAGTGAGTTTGTACTTTCTGGATCATCCAAGCTCAGAGGTTTCACATTCTGCCCGATTGGCCAGGATCCCCAAAATGTAAGTGCACTTCTTTGAAGTATAAGGAAGACCCTGGGATGATTTGTTCACCCATCACCATTAGTATGTAGCTTATAACTTCCTCTATTTATTTGAAGACCTCTGAGAATGCAATGTGAAAACAAATTTGAGTGCTGTCCAAATCGGCATGTTCACCCACAGTTGGATCTGAAGTAGAACGCATATTTTAACTTAGCTCAGTGTACAGTATTAAGGAAAGGGTCTATTTAGTAGTCCGCAGTGGATCCCCTTATCCATTAGAGAATGTTCCAAGACACTTAGTGAGTGCCTGAAACCAATATAGAACAGAGCCAGTGTACATGAGAAGTTTAGTTTTAACTAAGCACTTATCACACTCTGCAGCATTAACCTTTGTAGTTTGAAGAAGGACAGCACAACTAGAACAAATATATTTTTCCTTCTTCATAATTTCATGGATGGATGATTGTTATTACCATAGATCTCAGCAAAGTCAGAAAATCATTTTTCCTTGTTCATTAAGGTGAAAACTTTCACTTTTTCACTTAAAAGAGTATGTGTCATGCATATATGTATGCAAATTGCCAACATTATTAGCTTTGCATTTTGGAGCCATAACTAAGTAAAAGCAATTTCACATGAATGCAAGCACTGCAATAGCTTGGTGCTTCATCGGCTTACCTGGGGAGATACTGCAGGGTTAGCTGAGTAAAAGAATGACTTACGTCTCAGGGGACGGGCCAGGGCAGTGCAAGGTGTAATCATGCTTCTTAGGGTGGTGGAAACTGTAAGCTGCATATTTCTGCCATTGTCCATTTAATAGTACTAGACCACAGTTGGACCTGGGCAACTGAAACCATAAACAGCAAAACTGCAAATAAGGAATGATTTGTTTAGGTGTAATAAATGGCCGCAAGAGTTTTTGGGAAGGGAGATGGCTTTATAAATTTGTCCGGATTATGTCATCTCGATACCTGCCAAATTGTCATATAACTAACATGTTCTTATCATTTGAGAATCTCCCTACATACTATAAGAAATAAAAAATGTACCCTTGGAGACCAAACCTAACTTTTCTTGATTTGAAACTTTTAAGATAGATGGTGTTAAGATTTTTAAAAAGTAGTTATCTAAACTGTGACACTCAACTGACCATATAGTTGAAAATGTACCTCCTCTTGCATTTTCCCCTTGAATCTCAAAATTACTAAGTATTTTAAATGGGAACAATGGAAAAAAGTTATTTGCAGTGGCTGCACAACAAATTAGATAAGCACTTGGCCATCAATTTGAGGTAAACCAAATTAAGTAGAGTTGCATGCAGATTCACTTTCCCAAAGTTCCATTAGCTTGTAATTCAAAAATTCATCCATAATTCCATTAAAGGAATTACTGCAGTTAACAATATTTTTTGCTATATGACTTGGAATACTTAGCTTCATGCACTGCAGTAATCCTAACTGAACACTTGCCTAGATTATCAATTAATTCAGTTTGTAGTCTTCATAAGTCATGACATAGTAAGCGAGGATAAAGCCTGCTGATTGTTGTTTTGATAAAGCTAACATTAAGTTTCTGCTTCTAACCCATCTGCAAACTGAAAGGGAATGTTTATTCCTTCTGTCTTCTTTAATATGCCAGGTATGTGTTATATCTTTATACTAAAGTGAGAACGAAGGATGCCACTATTTTCCTTGAGAAATCACTTACCAAAGCAAAAGGGAAGGCTTCACGCTGATTTACTTGGTCGTTCTGTTTCACATAGTCATTTGTATAGAATCTGACATCTGGTTTTAAGATTATTAATTAACTTATCCATGATCATTTTTATTAAAGCATATTTTGCTTCAGATAATCCATTTAGCATTGACTTTAATGTGGCTAAGTGAAAACTGTTTAGAAATTGTAATTTTTTCATCCTCTTACGTGGCTCCGTTTAGTCATCCTATTAATCCTGTTCAAAGTCTTCCAATGGCTTAACAATATTCTCCTTCTGAGAAATCCTCTCCCCAGATGTTGTGTATACTTAACAGCAAGCACACTCAAAGCAAAGAATCTTCCAGCAATAAAGGCGATGCAGAGGAGTCGGCCCGTGAACCACCCCAGAAGAACCTGTCCGCTTTCTGAGCACGGAGGGACTTCGTCTTGCTTCCTTTGCTGTCTCTGGTTCTGCTTCTGCGTCTCTCCCCGTCCCTTCTCTCTCTCTTCTCTCTTGTCTGTCTCTGTCTCTATCTCTCTCTCCAGAAATTCTCCCTGTGTATTGTGAACAATGAGCACAACCTCTAACTTGTTCAGGAATTCTCAGTATTATATAAGGGGCAGTAAGCAAACTAAGTGCACAAATTACCTCTGGTTTTAAAATACAATTTTTGGTTTTATAGTTATACTTGAAGTGTAATTTCTGTCTGGCAAACATAGTCACTGGACCTTTCCAAAGAGAATTTCACACAGATGATTTCTCATGGTCAAAATCACTTACAAATTCACGGTTTATGGTCCTGAAACCCCTCCCCATAAAATGTATGGTCAATACATTATTTAAAAGTCCCTGTTTAGAAATTCCTATTTCCCTATTTAGAAATGTGTTCAATGAAAACCAATATAGCATAGGGTGATACACGCCACCATATATGACACTTATTACAATTGTTTAAGAATATTGACACTTAAAAGTCTAAATGTAATCATAACAATTATCAAAACAAGCATTTTTAACACAACAATTTAAAGTATTAGTTATATCAGCGGGCAGAGTATTAGGCTCCAGGTTTTCCATCCTTGAGTTCGGTACTTCTTGAGAATTTTAATGAAGAGGAAAGAATACTGCACTAAACCCAGTAACCTTCTAGTTCCAGTTCTGACATGAAAACCTGTGTCACGCTGGTTAACTTCTTCATGTTTTTTGGAGAAAATGTCTCACTATGTAGGTTAGGCTGGTCTGCACTCAGTATGTACCTCAGGCTGGCCTTGAACTCACGGCAATCACCCTGCCTCAGCCTTCCAAGAGCTGGGATTACAGGCAGGTTCCACCATATTTCTGCATTTTCAATGTCATCTGTAAAGTACAGCTATTGATCTTCTAGTGTCAAATGAATACCTTTACATACACATCTGCACCTCTATTTACTCCCAGATGAAAGTAATGCCCTGTGGGCACGATTCTCCATTCAAGTCAGTTCACGCCTTATTGTAACATGGGCTGCATGAGGATAAAAGCAAAATGTTTTGTTTACTGCACGGTACTTTTAAAATTCCCACAACACTTTAAGAAAATCTCCATAATGTTTTAAATAGACATTGTGTTATATGATACATACTTGTTTGTTAATTTCTATGTTTCCATTCATTCACTTCCTGTATTAATGTATTAATTCACTCAGAAATCTCTTATTGCTGGCTCAGCTAATTCTTTTTGATTCCCTAAATCGTGTCTGTTGTTAAGGTCAATGGAGTTTGATTATTTATCCCTGACATGTACGAAACAGACATGAGATCTCCATTTTCTGTCTCTGGTTCTGCTTTTGCCTTTCTCTGTCTCTCTGTCTGTCTCTCTCTTCCATCCTTCTCTCTCTTCTCTTTCTGTCTCTGTCTCTGTCTCTTACACACACACACACACACATACACACACACACACACACACACAAGTAGGCAAATATATATTCACGCTTTACTTTGAACAGTACTTTGCTGTCCAAGGATTTTTTTTCTGGTAGAAGCTTTAACAAACTGAATAGGGGAAAAGTACCATAAACATCAAAAAAATGGCCAATGGATTTTTATAAAATTGTCTGGAATGATGGAAAATCAATCCACAATTCCTTGAATTCAAAGGTACTGTCTAGTTTCTTATTTTAAGACAAAATTTGTATGCACTTATGGGATACTTTGTGACAATTTAATAGACATATATCACATACAATGTTGAAATTGTGATCCTATATACCAGGATTTCATGATTTTGTCCATAACAAACACGCTATAGGAACACTTTTGCCTTACATTGTCTTTGCTACCATTTTTGGTGTGCTTTTTTCTTTAGATGCAGCCAAGTGGCATGAAGTTATGTTAGTGCACTAAGCATTTTAAAATAGGCTTCATTTATGAGCAATCATCCATGAAGGACTAACATTTAAGGAACCTTGCTGTGTCTTTCCTGAGATTACAGCTTCTGTATAACTGACAAATATATTTAAATGGAACATAGAGTGTTCTCTGTAGCTTTTTCAATTTGTACAGTTAGCATTTGTGTCTTTTAGGGTGAAATGCCCAGTGAGAAAATGGTAAAGAATACTAATGATGACTAATAAATAACTAGAACAGATGTTGTCCCAGAGGGGCAGCCGCGGTCTCTGTTTCCAGCAGATAAACGTGGGGAAATGATTGATGCTTCTTTCCTCACAAAATACTGTAAACGGATTTTATGACTGTACTTTTTCTTTTATTCTCTCAAAAAATTCCAGAGAGAGAAAAAGAGAGAAAGAGAGAGGGGAAATTTCTATTAGTTTATCTTATGTCTATTTCTAGGTAAATAATACAAGAAAGCTCTACATTATAAATTTTATTATGCCACTAATTACTCTATAATTCTTATATTTCTTGAAGACAAATTCTTATTGATTGAGTAAATTTCTGGGAAAAATATCAGATAGATATCTGTCAGCTAGATATTTTTGGATCAAGAGAGAAATAAATATAGTGTCATATATATTATATATAGTCTTATATATAGTATCATACTTATATTATATATAGTCTGCTAGTCTCACCACACCAACAAAGTCATATGAAAACAGTGCACAACATATGGATGATAATTTTTGTATTCTTCATTTCTATGAGGTAATAAGCAACATTTTGCTAGGAGAAAGCATCTCATTTAAAATTCTTCTAAATGAAATTTGTTAAGAATTTAGTGCCTACACCGGAAATATTGATAATTGCTTTGAGCACCTCATGGGAGATTTATGAATATTTAGTAGGAAGAGAAGACAAGATAAACAACTAGTGCTAGAACAACTTAGAAACCACCTAGGGACTTATTTTATAGATGAAGTTGCTGAAGTTCAAGAAGAAACGGCTACATTACAAAGCCAAAATTATGCCCAGAGCTCATGGTACAGAATCAAGATTTCTTCATTCCCAGGTATATACCATACTTTCTTTGGGTTTCTGTACTCGTACTGACGAATTAAAGTACAGTAGGCATTTCAAAGCATAGACATTTTATTTCTTTAGAGGTATACTGTAAAAACCTCTTTTTCCAAAATAATTACTTTCCACTGAAAAGTAATTTAAATAATGCATTCAGCGAAACTTCTCCAAGGTCACCCAAAACTCCCTGTACAACTTGTCAAGAAGTGCCTGAGGTTCTATGCCATGAGGACACTAACAAGCTAGTCTGCCAAACCACAGAGGTATTGGTGTGGCACAGGGCCCTCATGGGACTCACAAAGACAGATTTGAGTCTCGTGTACTAGCAGGGAACACAACGCATCTGCCTTTGCACCTTTTGCTCTGCAAGTGGTAATGTGGAGAAGCCGGGGTACTGCGTGCCCAGTGGATGTGTGGCAGTGTCAACCAACTCTGAGAGAAGATACACATAGTGCTTTACATGGTGTCTCCACTGCCAGCTTTTTGTCTAAAAAATGGACACTACCTTTGTCATACAGCAGAGGAAGGAAATCTTGTTCTTTTTTCCTAGAAAGAATCCTATCTTATAAGGCTGATCATCATCAAAATATTTTATGATGAAAAGACATTCTAGGGAAAAGATGGTTAGTAAGTGGTTCGCTTATAAGACGTGCAAAAAATGCAGTGAGTTGCTGGAGATCTGTTATCCTACAGTCCTATTTGATTGAATGATTGATTGATTATGGGGGCTGAAGAACAAATCCAAGGCCTCGTGCACACTGGGCATGTGCTCTACCACTGAGGCACATTCCACGCTCCAACTTCTTTTTTAATTTGTTTATTCTTCATCCCTCAATAGCATCCTTCAATTCACTCCTGGTAGTATTTATTCTGTGAATACTGCATCTCTGTATGAGGCACTATCATTTTCCCTAGGACTCTCTATTTCAATGAAATGGAACTTACATTCCTACTTCAAATCAAATAATCCACTTGCATACTTTTATAAGACATCAAGTCTTTTCTAATACTTTTCACCAACTAAAAAAGCACTCATAACTCCTACTGCATTCATTGAAATCCCCACCTCCCTTGAAGAATCAAACAAAAACCACGTATCTTTATTTTTTCTTGTATAATTCCTACAACTTCAACTAAATATAAATGGCTTTTTTGAGAGGTATTACTATTTTAAGTTTCACTTTTATAGCCCTCTTAAAATGTTTGCTCTCTTTGGTATTGGTAGGAATAATTGCTGTTTAGTTCTGTATAACACAGAAGGGTAGTCCTAAGAGAGAGAATCTACTCAGTTCCAAATGGTATTTTATATCCTCTAGTACATTTGCAGTCTTTTGCAAATGGCTAGAAACCCCATACTAATGATATCCCTGGCATTTGGTCTGTGCTGCAACTGGACTTTTTTATTTGGTATGCAAATTAGAGTAATTCACAAGCAGTTACATCATTTATCCCATTTTAAAAGAAATATATATATACACACATATGAGAGAGAGAGAGAGGGAATCATGGATATAATTTATTTGCTTTTTCTTGACTTCGTCTTGCACTATTAGATGGAATTCAGTAACTTAGGATCCATCATTTGCCTTCTACTATTAATTGGTCACACGAGAAGACAGATGATTTTTCCTTAACTCAGAGAAGATTTTGGAATTGGATATATTCAGCATTTCTGCATCAGTGAAGAGGTCAACATTTAGATACGGACTACATGCATTTCGCAGAATCAGGTACATGTGAGAGTATTGGGCACCAGGGGAAGAACGTACTTGTTTGAATCAAGGATGAAACTCAAGAGCCTTGGGAGCTCAAAGGTGGGGCTTTGGGAAGGCAATTACATGAAGGTAGCACTAAAACTGACCCACTGTTATAAGATGGGCCTGGTTAGGAGTGGCCCACTCAGGGTGGGCCCTGAAGGGCACACAGTGTCTCCCCTAGTGGCTCCTCCCTTCTATGTCTGCTTCCAGTAACTCTAGGAGCAGTTTCTCCCATCATGCCCCTCTGCCATGCCCCTCTCCCATCATGCCCCTCTGTTTTCTATTTCACACCAGCTGACCATACACTGAACAGTGAGAAAACAAAAGCCAAAATAAACTTCTGCTCCTCTACATTGTGTGTATTGGGTATTGTGACTCAGTGATCAAACAGTAAGTAAAACACACACACACAGAAATGTGTGTGTGGAACCATATGTACATAGAGTTATAGGTAGTTCTACATAACTGAACTTTATACAGTAACATATATGGTTTTATTTAAAGTATTTTTGCCTATTTGGCCATATTTATTACATGGTTAACTGTAGTATATATAATTAAATGTTACAGCACTCAGAGAAATCAAGGTGTTAAATATGAAATAATATAGGATGTTATTATGTGACTAGTAGGTATATTAAGTCATTTATTCCTCAGAATAAGCTTTATGTTACATGTAACTATTTTAATTTGAACTTTATAGATGAGTAACTTGCATGTGGTAGAAGTGAGACATTTATTTACATTAATATCCTGTTACAATTAAGAAGAGACAGAATTTGGATCTGTGTACTTTGAGATTAATATACCTTTGATAGATTTTTTTTTTGTAAAATGCATTGTTTTTTTATTTTGGGGTAAAGAATTCCAAAAGCAGGTTGAAGATATGCGCAAAAATATTTGAAAATTGTGACTAAATTGGAAAAAAAAATTTGAATAGTGAAAAATAAAGTCTAAAAGAAGATTAAATACATTGGAAGTAATCGTTTGAAATTATTACCCCAAAAATGTAATAATTCTATAGGCCTACATTTTGCAAAATAGAAATATTCCAATTAAACTTGGCATGATATTCAAGAAAAGCAAATTAAAATAACATTAGGATTCCATTTCACTCCAGAAAGAATGATCATCTCCAAGAAATCAACCCATGCTGGTGAGGCTGTGAGAAAGAAAGAATCTTTCTTCATTGTCTTGGAGAGTAAACTGGTGCAACCACCATGGAAATCAGCATGGAGATTTCTCAAAACCTGAAACTAGAAATTTCATTTGAGCCACATCTTCCCTTTCTAGATATCATCCCCAAAAAGTGAAAGTCATCCTACTACAGTGATGCATGCATACCCATGTTTACAGCTGTGCAATTTGTAATATCTAAGTCTTGGAAAGAGTCCATATGCCCATCAACAGATGAAGGAATGAAGAAAGTGTCTTTATATGCCATGGAGTACTAGGCTGCCATAGAGAAAGATAAATTTGAGGCATGTTTAAGTCACTGAATGCATCTCAGGACCATAAGCTTAAGTGAAATTAATGATACAAGTTGAAATATCATATTGTTTCTCTTATGTGAATTGTAAATACGGAGCAAAACAAAGTGATATTAGGAAGTATGGAAATCTTTCGTAAATGAGAAGGGGACCAAGACATGGAAAGATGGGTGAGAGAAGGAAAAGGTATTTTAAAACAGAGTTAAAAATGGGAATAAAGTTTACGCAAATGGGGAGAGGAAGAAGAGGCCATGAGAACAGGGAGGGAGGGACAGGGAAGAGAACATGAAAGAAAGAATGGAGATGTATCATGTACATGTACAGACTCCCCAGGATAAACGCGATCAGTGTGTGCTGCGAACATGGCCAGATGAACTCATCTGTCACGTCACAAGACAGAAATTTAATAACAATTCATTTATAGCAAATGAGAATTTCAGAATTAGACTAGGATGAAATACACTGTTGTTAATTAACTTCAGGAAAAATTACAAAACTCTAACAATATCAAATTTTGTGTTGAACTATGTTAAATTTCTCATTTCCTCTCCATAAGGAGAAAAATTAGTTCAGTCCTTTGGCAATCAAGTTGGCATTACCTAGAAGACCTGAACATACACATAGCTTTTGCCCAGCCACTCCACTGTGTGGCATGAGTAATTCTGTATTACATAATTACTAGTGTAATTTGAAAAACACTGTAATTTAATATTTTCTAGCAAAAACTAGATAAACATAAAAATGATAAACATATAAATTATTTTTAAAAAATATATATTTTGCTGAATATTTATAAAAGGTCACCTTTCAATATCCAATCCCTGTAAAATTACTAATGTATTTTCCATTTCAGACAGTCTTTCAACTGTAGCATATACCTTATAGTACATCTCAATACAATCTAGCCACATTTCAACTGCTCAGTCATCCTGTGTTTAGTAGCTACCATTAGGATGGAATAACTCTGTCTCTCAGACCTTAATGGGCATACAAATTCCATGGAGTTCTTGTTAAATTACAGATTTTGATTTTATGGTTTGGTGTTGTGTAGTTGTAATAAACTCCAAATAAATTTGATACTTCTCATACGTTTAGTCATACTTGATTACCATTCCTATTGATAATATGCCAGGACAGGTGCAGAAGAAAGTTCACATTAGCAAATTCATATTAACAAGAAACATTTAAAATAATTTAGTGTCCATCATTACCTTGAATAATTAGTAGTAAGCCCTGGAATTCAAGCCACCAAATAGAATAAGCTGTGTCTGCTCAAGAATATAATGACTGGCAAAAGAGATCAAAGTAAACAATGTATTGCTTATAAATATTTTACATATCATAAAAGTAAAACTAAAGGGAATTTTTACTCACATACCTATGTATACAATAACACTATTTACAATGTCAAAAAATTGGAAACCAGTAAAGTGTTCATTGATGGAGAAATGAATAAACTTTCGTGGAGGAGGCAAACAATGGAATAGCGGCAAACTATAAAAGGAAGGAAACTCTACAACATGGTGCAATATAAATAAAATTTGAAGTGAAATAAGCCAGTAACTGAAGGGAAAATCCTACACATTTGAGGGCATTTATTGTATTCGGTACTCACAGTAGTCAAATTCATCAAAATAGACCATATAATGCGGGTCACCAAGGATTGAGAGGAAGAGAAACTTAGGATTTTTGTCGAATAGATAATTTTAATTTTCCAAAGGAGTTAATAAGTTTTACAATACTAAAGTGTTTGCTACAGAGCTGCATAATTCCAAATATTTAAGGTGGTAGGGGTAATGATATGCATAATGTAATGTGTTGCAGTTAACAAGAAACAGAAAATTTCAGACAGTCAAGGAAATTATTAGCAATAAATTCAAAATAGAAGTTACCAAGAGCAGGGAGGAGGTTCTTCCAGAAAGTTGATTTTTTAAATTTCCTAATCACCCATGAATCTTCATAGTTGATAACTACACTGTAGAAATACTCAATGTAAATGCTTGCATTAGAGTTTGAAAAGGATTGATACTAGAAATTGGTAATGAAAAATATGTTCCATTGCCTTTCATTTTCTCCAGGTAACTTTCAACTACGTTTTGAGAGCTTAACACCTTTTCTGTAACACAGCTGCACTATCCTGAGAGGAACTTATTGCTAGATATACCTGACCTGAGTCACTTCACTGTCAGGCCAGGCTGTCACAGAAGGTGCCTCAGCCTTTCTGCACCTCTCTGTCACATGTAAAATGTGCAGAATAGTAATCAGTGTTAGGTGGATTTCTTAATATTCACATAGAGTTGTATCCCTTTGGAGTTCAAGCGAGTAAAGTCAATTTCGCAAATACCTTTCATTTGCTTGGATGTCTGTATTTAGTAGAGCCTGACATCCTCATCATAGCTAGTTTTATCTACCTTCTGTATGCTTTGCGGTCCTCTTTCATAGCTGGGATGTCCCCCCTCTACCTTATAAGCAGCAACTATGGGATTTTAGCGCCTACCGCTAGTGACGGCTCTTTGCACTTTCAGGCTGGGGCTATAACTGTTCAAGATTTATTGGCTGAAGATAAGCGTGCCGAGGATTTAGCATTGCTGCTGCTTTGACACAAAAATAAACTCACTAATTCTAAATGGGTTTTGTGAAACTGCTACCTTCAGGGAATGGCAGTTTAACATTTTCATTTCTACTTCATATGTTATGATATGAGGTCAATAAAGCCACTCTCTCTCTTATGCCAGGCAAGGCCTGTGCATTCATTATATTTCCTAAGCAAATCAACAGAGCTGATGACTGCTACAGAACTTTTGTGCTGATAAGAATTACCTTTCGGTGGCGTTTCGAGAGTTAGATATGATAATGCATGTCAGGGTAGCTACAGTACACAGAGCAAGGTAAATACTGAAATGTGTTTATGTAATTTAATTAATGCATCCTCATAAATATTCTATAGAAAAATGACACTGAGGTATTGGTATAATATTTTCCTTTTTTTCACTCTAATGAAGCTCTACGACAACCTTTCTTGTGTCTCCAAAAGAAGTGACCTTTAGTCATGGCTAGGTGGTCCAGGAAGGTCATTATAAACATACAAGTCAAAGCACTTTATATTTTAAACTTTAGTAATCATAAAGATTTATGAAGTCATGAGACCTACACAGGTAAAAGGAAGTGCCTTGATAAATCGAAATAATTCAAACAAAGAAAATTAAATCTGCCAATTCATCATGAAAACAAAGGATTCCAGCATACCCTGGATTCCTGTTGGGTTTCTTAGAATCTTTATATTCCATCTATGTGATTTGCCAGGGGGATAACTTGAGTCTGGTCCTACCCACCAGCCATCTGACTCTACTGCAACTATATAAGGAGGAGTCCTGCACAATCGTTGAAAGATCCAGTTCCAGAAGACTGTTGTCATGCTTTGAATCCTGCCCTGTATCTCAACAGCATGTGCCGGGGCAAAGCATTTCACCTTTCACCTTCAGTCTCTCCCTAAATAATAATGACAGGTGCACCCAGAATCTGGCACTTGTGAAAACAGAGCAAGACTATTCTATTCTAACAAAGCTCTCGGTGCACTTTCTCCACGCACCTATGTTATTACCCATATACAGCAGTCTATTTCCAGTGCTATGAAGAGCTCTCAGAATTAGAGCTGAATTCCTGCAGTTCCCAGAACTTCTGTAGTTCATCAAATCACTTCAGTTGGGGTTATTAATCTATTTCAGTTGATTGGCAGTTGCACAGTAGTCACTTGATTTATAATTTGCACCCAGGTTATTGAATTTATAATTTGAGCAGAGCTTTAAATGCATTTCTGATTTATGGATGTCCCCCATGCCATTACAACAAATCATCAATGCTTGAGCAACATTTACTGTAAGACCTGTTCGTCTGGCAGTTGGCTTTAAAGGGCAAGGAATTTGGATTTCTTCATGTAAAATAAGGTGTTGATATTGCATGTAACTGCAAAACAAGGAAAACGTGAGAGGGACAAAAAGCCAAGTCACTTAGCAATGATACAAACCCCACAAATTCTGTCCATAATTTTGTCTCTGCCTGGGCAATATGAGACTTTTAGGGTGCTGCTGGACCTGTTTAAAGATCCAAGTCAGCATGTTTAATTTTCTGGAGAGCTAACATGTTTATAATCACATACTAGTTAGTGGCTAAACTGGAAATTTTGCCAAATGTCTCTTTAAAATCATTTTTCTGCTAGGTCACATGGTTCTCTGACTTAGTATCTTTCTCCAACATATACAAAGAAAATAGCATAACTGTGTTTATTTATGGAGTATTTTGTTACATAACATGAGACACAACATTGAAAGAACTTTAAAAAATAAAAAGCACAATGCAAATTTTACTGATAGGTAAAAATTTATTGCTTAAACAAGAAAAGAAATACACAGGAGTTGCTCCTTTGTCACAGAAGCTATCTATAAATGCCTGTTGTCTTATCAAGGAGTTACTCATGAAGGAGCACTACCACTCAACTGCCTTCATTATTTTAATAATTAATTCTATGATTGACACATATTTATTCATATTTTTCAGGTAAAATGCGATGTTTTAATTCATAAATAAATTGATCAGCTCACAGCCATTAACATATCCATCACCTTAAAGTTTTATTATTTCCTCTTGGTAAGGATATTCCAATTCCTCTCATCACTATTTTGAAATATGCACTACTTTGCTATTAACTATCCTCTCCCGGCCATACCTGGACCAGCAGGACTATTCCTCCAATTGGACTATAACTTTGAACCTGTTGACTGATCTTTCTCCTATGCCTCAGTATCTGGTAAGCTAAACGCCCTAGTATCTGGTAACCAATGTACTGCTCATGACTTCTATAAGGTCAACATTTTTAAATTCCTCACATGCATGAGATCATGCGGTGTTTGTCTTTCTGTGCCTGCCTCATTTGACACAACATATTAGCATCTGCGTTTCCTCATGTTGTCACAAAAGACAGGATCCCATGTGTTATGGTTGACACATTGTGTCAACTTGGGGAGTCTAGAGGTTTGGCTGAGTGACTCAGCAGGAAGCCAGGGTGCTTGCTGTGTATACATCCTGGGCCTGTGGAAGAGGAAGGCATGGAGATTGTGTGAGAGCTACATGACCCCTGGGTGAGGGTAGCCTGTTTACAATGTAAGGGAAGGAAAGAGGCTGCTTGCTGCCATTCCTCCCTTTTGCTCTTGTGGTTTTTGCTGTGTTCTGCTGCCATGAACATTTGCCCTCTGTCATGTGCCACTCTGCCTCTGAGCCAGCCAAGTATGGAGTGAAACCTCCACACACTGTAAGCTAAATAAACCTTTCCTTCTTTCATTTTGGGCATTAGGTATTTTGTCTCAGCAATGAGAGAAAAGTAACCGAGACACTATGCTTTAAGGCTGAATACCATTCCACTGTGTATTGTTTCTTTATGTATTAATCCATTATTTTAATTACACACACCCCCTCTCCAGTATTTCCTCCCTTTCAGAGCATGTAAGACACAGGTGCAAACACTAACAAAATTGTCATTTAACATTTTGAAATCACAGCCTCTACCTGAGCCATTTTTCTGCATTGGTATTGGACCTACTTACACAGAATCTGCCCAACTCATTGACAGGGAAATGTGAAGTTAATATTGTTGCCAGAGCAACAGTGCCTGCCTCTTTACCATTTAACCCAACTCATGAAAAGATTTTCTTGCTGCTGAGTTAGTTGCAATATTAATCTTTCTCTCTGACCTCATTCTGACAAATTGTTTTGGAGAGAGAAGTGAATGATGAACCTGTAAATTGATTTATAGGAACTCTAGAGATATGGTCCTAGGGAAAAAAGTACCAGGTCACGGCTGGGCCCAGTTGTTGGGCCAAAGGTGTCTAGGTTTTATTGTCTTTGTATCAAGTTCAGAGTGGTTACTGAAATACCACCGTTCAAAATATCATGCCTGCAGTCAAGCCACTTGATCTTGGCTTTTACTTATCATGTCTTGGATAAAATGCAATGGCTTCTTCCAATGGCCAGGAAATGACATGTTCTAGGAATTTAAACTTGAAGAAGAGGTTCAGGCTGGAGCCGCCAAGATGAGCAATAAGAACAGAGAGGATTTTGGACTCCCAAATGCTTCAATGATCTGAGCAAAATTCTATATTTCAGAGCATCATGTGTCCCTGTCCTTTTGGTTCTGAGCCATAAGATTAAACTCTGGTGCTTTGGGGTTCACTTTTAAACTCCTCTTTGGTTACTAGAAAGGCCATGTTCATTTAGTATGGAAAATATCCAAAACAGAAGTATCATTATGTCTATTTGCTCCCAAATGATCTCCAGCATTTTTTCTCTGTAGAAATTGGTTCAGTGTGTATAAAGAAGCTATGATCATCCTTCATTTGACTCAAAATCATGTTTTGAGTCCCGGCTGCTCTGAACTAATGTATTTGTCACTATAGGATTTGTATATTGAGACATTTATTACCAAAGCGATGGCCTCCAGGAGAGGCCTCTGGCAGGTCATTAGATGATGAGAGAAAAGGCTTCACCAATGGGATCAGTGCCATTATGAGAAGAGGTTTGAGACACATGATTTCCTGGTACTTTATGTGGGGATACATCCAAGTGACAGGAGTGAGCAAATCAGCAAAACAGAATTTACCAAGAATAGAATCTTGCATCCATTTTCCTAAAGTACCTCCAATTTATACTGACTTATGGCTGAGTGGCACTCCACTGTAGGTAAGAAGCATCTTGAGACCATAATGGTAAGTTAAATAAAAGTCTAAATGGCTTAATATTGCAAGGTTTCTCTTATAGAAGAAACTCCATGCTTAAATAATTTTAAAAGACCAATGGAAGGTAAATGATAGGAAACAGAGACAGAGAGAGAGAGAGAGGGACTTTGTGGACATCTGAGAAGGGAGAGAGATGGGAAGGCAGGGAGGGAAGGAGAATGTATATTTACCAGCTCCCAAAATAATTTTATGCATCATAAACATATACTAATTAAAATTAATTGAAGCTTGAAATTCCCAATGCCCATAACTAAGAAATAAATTTAATCACACACCTATTGTATTTTGTTTTAGCAATTCAAGCATTAAGACACTTGTAGGATCAGCACTTAAAAAAAAACACACATGTTCTCTGTCCTCAAATCCACAAGTATTTCATTGAGGTAGAAAGAAATACCATGTTACAAGGAAATTGTATAAAAATGTAAATGCAAAGAGGATTTAAAACCCATAGGACATCATCCAATGGATGAAATTTGTACCTGATCTTGAGAGATAAGCAACAAGAGTAAGACATTTTGGAAAAGATGAAAGTGAAATAACCAGCAGAAACCAGATATGATCATTTACTGGTAATATACTAGATTTAGCCAATGAAAATATAGGAAGTCTAGTTTTCATTTCTAATATTGGAAAAAAACCAAAGGATCTTTGCAGGCCTTAGGTTATATGGCGTAAAATGTTTGATGTGAAAGAACCCAGTCGTTCCTTCACACTGCTAATCTTAACAATGATTTGGGAATAAATAAAATGTACAAATTTGTAGGATCTGCTGGAAATATTATGTTTCTTAATTACCATTGTTTCTACCTGGATTGATATTGCAACTACCCTACTCTCATTGACGACATATAGAATATTTGTTATTTGTACACTTTCTAAATTTAAATGTTCTATGTTTCCAATATCGATTAAATACGATGAATTCTTGTTCTTTTTATGTAGGATTAAGTAGACTGTACTTTTTTTTTCCATTTAACATGGCAATCATTGGCATAGAGAAATTTTAAAATAGAGTTGCCAGACCCCATTAAGTCATGGGTAGAATCCAGCAATCTCAGATTAAAATTAAAGAAAAAAACTCCCCAAATGATTGTGCTCAGGAACTGTGTTTGAGAATCACAAATCCATTGAACTGTCGCATTTTCATACTGAAAGACACCGAGGCCTCAAAGAGCTACGCAAAGTTTCTGAGTATTACAGCGCTCCATGGTTGAAGCTGAGGGTAGCAGCTCTGGTCTCCAAAGCCAGTGCGGTGGCTCCTTAGTGCCTGTTTCTGCTGAGATCATTTCCACTGACAAACAAATGCTGCCCATTTGATTAACCACGTTCTTTTTCACACAAGTATACATGGGACTTAATTTAAGAAGAGCACAGCAATTACCCCCCTGGAAGCAATATTTCTAAAAACAGAAAAATTCAAAGGGTCTTTGGAAATCAGGCATCGAAGACAGTTATTTAAGAACGAGATGAATATTAACTTCTTTCAAACACTTTATATGAAAGGAATGGGCAATGTCTTCCCACCACAGTGTGAGATCAAAATCCTGTGGTCTCAACTACAGAGTTCATTTTTTTTAAAGCTGAAAGAAATTACAATAAACTAGAATGTGTTTTATTAAGTTATTCCTTAGCTCCAAAATGTAGTAGCCCCCTATCATAAAGCAAAGAAACAAACAAAAAAACATGCCTACCACAGTTTTTCATGCTCATTTAATTGATAAGGAAAACTGAGTCTGAGACCTGGCACACAGTTGGTGAAAGGAGATGTCAAAGCAACAATTATTTTACAATCCAGCTGTCTCTAGTATTTTACGTATTGTTACAATTAAATATGCCCTCCTCAATGAAAGAAAGTGATTAAGCTTATATATACATATATAATATATTATTGTAATATATAATATAATATGTAACAATATATAATATAAAATATACAATATACTTAATACAATGTATAATAATATAATATATATTATACATATTCAGAAAAAGCTAATTAATATAAACGCCCATAAAATCACTTTACATTGAAAGTCATCCAATGGAAAGTGCAGCAAATATTTCATCTGGTTTAGGTTGATTCCAAATACTCCACTGAAAGAGATGGGTGAGTCGGCAAAAGCACAAAAACAAGAAAGCACAGCAGAAACAAAGCTCAAGACAAACACAAGGAAAAACACTTGCCTAGTTTTCATAAAGGAATATCTAAACACATGTTCCACCATATTTACAAAGGGTCAGAAACTCTGAAAATATTGCTTCATCTCACTCAGGAAAGGATTTCAGACAATCACTGGAGGGTCTGAGGTCGGGAACAGCTGCTTGAAATGTACGGTTTAAGAGGAAGCAATTGGGTCCCTCAGGAAAAAAAAATTGTCACAAAGCAGGAGCATAGGGGCCAGGGTTATAGCTCAGCGGGACAGGTGCTTGCCTAGCAAGTGTAAGGTCCTGAGTTTGATTCCGAGTACAAACACACACACACACAAAATGAATCAGGGAGAAATCTGCATAGGGAGTAACCTTTGAGAGAAGGACCACATTGTGAGGAGAATAAGGCTTGCGAGTGTTTTATTAATTGTGCTTTCATATTCCTCACGCCTGCCTCGAACACCCCTCACATACCTAAGCCTGGAAAGAAGACAGCTGCAGGGTGAAGAAAAGAAAAATTATTTCTTCTAAGCTACACATTTCTAAAACAGGACACATGAGACAGGAATTTTCCTTGAAGTTGTTGAGAAAAGAGCACAGAAAACCAGGAAGCAAATCCATGCCAAGGCACTGAGGACAGAAGCCAAGTTAGGGGAACTTTCTTCACATGCAGAGTGCAGGCCACAAATGGTGACAAAGCCCATGCAGAGCCGAGCACACCCACGAGGAGCCACTGCTGTTCTGGAGTCGCATTAATTCCAAAAGATGAAAGTCCAGCCTGGGAGCCGGTCTTTGTAGAGGAAAGAGAAGAGATGGCCCCAAGGATACAGGCTATCAATACACAGACCTCGGCAAGGCTACCAGATAAAAGACAAAATGCCTGGTTCAATTTGAATTTTAAATAAACAATATTTGTGGGAAGTACAAACACAGCCCAGCCAGTATTTCAGACATTTTCACACTAAACCATCCCTTGTTGCTTATCTGAGATTCTAATTTAAAGAGATGTCCTACGTTTTTCTTTGATGATCTGGTAACCAGGACCAAGGAAATGCCAAGAATGATGCTGACTGGGGACATGGTATTAAACTGATTTTTCAAGCCAGAGAACGTAAAAAATCTTATTAGAAACAAATATATACAAGTATATCGCCAAGGCTGCACCTTATCGAGGCAAACAGCAGTGAGCACAAATGCAGCTGTGACCAGAATGATCACCCTTGTTTCTGTAGCTTCGGATGTCACATGAAGTCAGCAAACTTCCAGCTTTATGAACACCCCTCCTTCATCCACCCCTTTTGTACACAACACACTCTGTTGGCTGCTACTTATCAGCAGTGGCTGAGCTCTTTCTTAACTGCTGTAAGTCATCCTCAGATTCTCATTACTGTCAGTACTGGGGGTACTTACGCGCTGACAGCTCAGACAAAATTTTCAGGTGGGAGCCTGATATTAGGGGCTCCATCTCATACACCCAAACACCAAAACAATTCTGTGTCTCACAGATGTATGGGGAAAATTTCCCTTCCATTTCAGAGTCAGACATTGCCCTATAGATACAGAAGCAGCCCTGATGGTGCCCTAAGAGGCACAAAACAATTCACAAGATCTGTTCTGCTTTCACTCCTCAACTATCTCTCCAGCTGGACCAGACACAAGCTAAAACCCAATGCTTCTCGACTCTTGTATGAATTTCCTACTTTGTTTGTTTTGTTTTGTTTTTCTTTTTCTCTGTTTGAGACAGGGTCTCAATATGCAGCTCAGGCTGGCTTTGAGCTCACTTTGTAACCCAGTTTGGTCTGGAACTCGCAATGATCCTCCTGCCTCAGGCTCCCAAGTGCTGGGATTACACGCAAGGGCCACCATACCTGGCTAAGTTTCCTACCAATGCCAACTCCTTTGGATGTTTTTAACCCTCATTCTCTGCTCTCTCTAAACCATCCTGAACATCACCTCAATAAAATCACTCCATTCATTTTGGGAAAAGCACATTTTAAAGCCAGGGACACTTTTATCCACTGAAATCGATTTTAGGAAATCTCTAACCAGTCACTATACTTTTGAATATTCAACAACAAAGTTCGCTATTGTGTCACATGCTGAATTTCTGTGAACTCCAGCTGAAGCAATCTCCTCTCCAGGGTCACAGCTGCCTAATAGTAGTTTCTGAAATTGGGTGGTGTCCTGGTCACCTCAGACTTCATACACAGGCACTGTGCATTCCAGGTTATTCATTCAATCAGCAAATATTTAATGAGGAACTTTTATAGGAAGAGCATTCCCAGAAAATCAAGGATATATGGAACAGCTTCCCGTGCTTGAAATGCTAAGTAAGGCGCCCTCCCTCTCCCCGCCTTAGCCATCCTGCTGTCCTTGTTGCAGCTGAGTGTGTGCTAGCTCACCAGCAGACACACAGGGAGTCTTTTCCTGCCTTGAAAGTTCCACAGTCTGTTTTCCCTGAGGAACTGAGGAGGACACACATCGTTTTCTGAAGGTTATTTTGATGATGGTGTCTCGGGAACTTTCTCTTTGCTTGACACTCACAAGTGAAAGTAGAACACTTTTATCTTTGCTCGCAGTGCTAGAGGTTTCCTGCCATAGTCGGCTGGAGCTGAGGCCAGGCGGCCTTGCAGAAGGGCCTGGCAGGCGACCAGTAGAGGGCACCAACCAGCGACCTCCCCCCCCCCTTTTATTCCATTCAGGCTCTGCGCCAATTGGTTCATGGCGCTCATACCCAGGTTAGGCCTTCAACTGTCCACACCCAGAGCAATTCTAAACCAACGAGTGGGTTAATCCAATGATCACACCCCTAATCCAGTATCAAATACCCACAATCTGAACACTTTCCAGGATCTCCATCTATAAGCACAAGAGGTTTTAGGGGGCACATCTCCATACAAACCGTAACAGGTGGTAAAACAGGAAATAGTATGGCAGCATTTCCTCCTTCCCTGCCTATCTGATCTCCTAAAGATTGTCTCTAGAAGAGGGAAAGTTTTGCAAGATGAAGAGAATATACTGTAGTTTGGATATCAGTGAGTACCCATAGAAAAGGTCTCATTCCAAAGAATATGAGTGAACAAATAGTGATCTGTGAAAAATATAGTCTGTCATCTTGCTTATAGCTATGATGACCATAAAATGTACCATGTAAGTTTTGGAAATTTTGAGAGGAATAAGAGATTCTTAGTAAGATGTGATATCAGTTTAAAGGAAGCAAATAGTAGACACGGTAAATCAGACTTACAGTCATTTTACTTATAATATTCATTGACTCTGAAATCCTTATCTGTGATGTGGCTGCATTAGAAAACTAAAAGTTGGTAAGCTCCTTCATCTTAGAATGCTTTTCAGTCATTGGCTTTGCATTTTATATTTCCATGGGATTTTCTTTCCTAACAGAATATTTGTTAGGGATACAAAAGTCACTTATACATAGAAGAATTATGGAATTAGGCATTTAGAAGCCTTGATCTTTAAAGAAGAGTGGGGAATTGAGAATGTTTCAGCAGGGCTGTAAAAGAAGATATAAGAAAAATGTTTGGATGTAACAATCTATCAAATCTATAATTCTTACATTTCTATGGCAAAAGATCAACATGGATAGTACTTACCAAATATTTGGACAGTGAAAATTTAAAAATTACATATACAACAAAAGTGTCAATTCATTATGAACAGTAAGTGTGACTTAAGCATACCATTTCTTGTTGCTAAATCTGTCACAATTCACTCCTGAATTACAATTACACAAATGAATTTCTGTTTTTTGTGATCCTCAAAAAATCTCCTCACCTAGAATCTGTCTAGAAGTCCAAAGATTTTCTTATTCCCAGGGAACTTTTCTTTACATTTTTAGTATTATTAGAAATTACCAAAAGGTCCCTGGATCAGACATTAAGGCATTTATCTGAAACCATTCAAATAATAAATGAGTCATACATCATTGTTAACAAGGAAGAGATTTTCAAATCCATCTACTCCACAAGGGCTAAGTTAGTCATATAAGTTATTTTCCTCAGAATTTAAATTCTACCTCTAGGGCTCTCCTTTCTAAATGAGAGAAGAAACTCTTCTGTATCCACTGCTGGGGACAAAGGGATCTGGCCATAAGAAGTTGCAGAGAGGGATAAAGGAAAAAGAGATTAACATGGTGACTACAGTCCAGTGTAGTTATCTCACCTTTAAAAAGTCACTTTGAGAATCTGGGAGCAGATGTCTCCACATGCACACATGAAGATCTGATCTCATTACTTACCTACTTCAACTCCTTCAAAAGCTCTTGGATAATGTCAAATGGAACCCATAAAATTAAGGCTCCTTCATGAATTTTCTTTCTAAGATCATTTTATGACATTGCTTTCCTAGGATTACCCCTTGGTTTATTTTACAACTTCCCTAAATATACTATAATATTTATTTCGCACTCCTCCTTCATGGGTCCTCCACATTTACGCTATGTCTGGGCAGGTCTCATCTTTTCTAGGCGCAGAGCTTTCAATGCAAGGTGGGCTTGTGTAACACAAGAGTTGCTAGTGCATTAGGCACAGTTAAAGGAGGGAAACAATTATCCCCTCACCAGTTAGCTTCAGGAGCCAGTGCTGACAGATTGTAGCAACCAATAGAGGCACTTGGCCATCTGTAATGAAATCTGTTCCACTAGACACCATTGCAGTAGCTCTAGCAACAATTGTTTTAATTAGTCCTGATCTTTAAAGATCAAATACAAAGTAATATCAGTGCCTAGCCATTTAATTAATGATATGATTAAAGCCTTTTATAAGACTTCACATGAAGATCGTAGAAAGCCCTTTTCAATAAGAGACGCTTACTGAGGAGGAATTTCAGGGAGAAAACAGGGATAAAGACTGCCCTGTGAAGTGGAAAATAATGATGGAAAAACACATTCTTGTTGCTAGAATAAAATACTAATGCGCACAACTTAAGGAAGATGAGATGAGGTTTATTTTGGGTCACAGACTCAGAGATTTCAGTGTGCACCTGGCTGGCTCCAAAACGGAGCTATGGTAAAGGGCTGTGGTGAAGCACAGTTATTCACTTCTGGCAGTCAGGGAGCAGAAACCAGATGAGAGGAAAGGACCAGGACCAGGTAGGGCCACAAAGGTTACGCTCAGAGGTCCTCTCTAATACTCTCCTTGGTGTCCGTCCGACCAGTCAGTATGATGATCATGAGCCATAAGACCTTATTTCCAAGCACTCGTAAAAATATTGCTGAGGCAGTTTAATAGGTTTGAATTCACAGCCACGTATGTGAAGATGAATGATTATAAAAATAGCTTCAGAATTAACTCAGTGCGTGTGACTCAGACATACTCGTCTTAGAATCTGGAGGTTAAAATTCCCTAGAAATGGAGGAATGATTTCTTTTGGCTTTTATTTCTAATTGATTCCCCTTCACATGCTAGGTGCTCTTAAAGCCGTGTTTCCTATGTTACATCCAGTGAAGTTCTAGACACGACTTACATGGCTTCCTCATAAGACAGGCTGAAACCGGCCTGGACAAAACCTACGTGGGTAATGCATTTGAAGATTGGTATTTGCCAGTTCACAAAGGTTCAAAATTCCCCATCATTTTCTGAGATACAAAAGAACCCAAATCAAACCTGTCTATGTTTGAGATCATCAGATAGTAATTGAGCTGCTCACTAAATTAAAAAGTTACTTTTAGAAGACAGTGATATAATATTCATAATGAGTGGTCCATGATACGCAGTGCAAAAATTGGAGAACACTGTTCACTATGAAAAGCAACTGTCCTAAAATGAAGGAAATATGTATTCAGAAGCAACCAACCTAGCGGTGACACAAATGGAGTTATCCAATTGCAGCTACTAAAAGTATTCATATAATTACAACTGCATATGTGCAGAAAATATGGTTGAAGCATTTAGGAAACCAACAAAAAAGAAAGACAGTAGAAACCATCAAACAGATCCAGTGCAAGTTCTTACCTGAAGATACAGTGCTGTAGGCAGGATTCAGAAAGGAAAAGATTTCATACAGAACACACAATTTATAGGATTACTTTAGAGTATTCATCCAAAGAGTCAAATACAAAAGAGTGAAGGAAATCTTTCCACATGCTAGAGACACAAGGAATCCAGTTAGGGCCTATATCTCATGGTAATGTTCTGCATGAGTCCAGCTGAAGAGCTAGAGCCCGGGACTACGCCTCCCACGAGTCCAACAGGAGGGCAAGAGCCCACAGCAATGTCTCATGCAGGCCTGTTTCACAGATCTGTGCTGGGAAGGCCCCAAGGTCAGCAGAGGAAGCTAGAATGTCTCTGTCAGCGGGATGAAGGAGCTGTGCCAGCCGGCTGAGGGATCTGCCCTGGAGCCAGGAAGCAATGCTCAGGGCAAGGACCAAAGCTCCTCTGAAAAGTACTACAGCCATCCTCAGCAGCAAGGAGGATGACGATGAGCACAATATCAGAAAATTCAGTATGACGAGTTCTTCTTCCAGGAGAACCAATAGCATAACCTCTTTCTCTCCAGTTCTCCTTTTTCTGCTATTGGCAACAATCCTCAGGTGGGCCTCCACACCCAGCACCATGCTGATTTATTTGAACTTGGTGTTAAAAGTTGACCACCAGTTTTCAATCCACTGCATAAAGTAACTAAAATTATAATTAAACTGGGTGGCCAAAATAGTATTCTATCACAAGTCTATAGAATTAAAATTATCAAATAATTGTACATGAGTCAATATTGACATAAACAAATGATACAATGTAATAAAATAATACAATATAATAAAATAGAAATAAATGAGATAAGAGTTACAAAATTCCCATACAAAAGAATACCAAGTAATTCACACAGACTCTTCCCCATCAGTGGATACAAACCCTCATTTCTCATGTTTACATACTCTGACTTACTTCCATGGCATCCACTATGAGAAGGTGGCAGAAAGAGCAACTTGTCAGTGAAAACATCTGACACGACTGCCTCAGTTCGTCGATCAAGGTCACCATTAACATTTATAAATCATGTTGATGGCATGCACCTTTATTTGAGGTAATGCTCCTCACTTCTTTAGCTTTGCTACCAAAACACAAGACTATAACGCCGGTGTATGACAAACAAGAAGTGAGACACACTTTGTAAAAGTACCTGAAGAGGATGACTTCAAACCATCAGGGTCATGAAAGACCAGGAAATCTGAGATGCCATCACCGCTAATAGAACCTAAGTAGACATAACATCTGAACTGCAAAGTGACAGCCGGGGTGGAACCTTAGGGCAAAAATAACCTAAAGATCCTTACTTAAAAACTAAGGGTATTTTAAGCAAGTATAATGTTTGGTGCACAACTGTGGATTGATATTGCTTTGTCCATTATAACAAATGTGCCATACTAACACATTCCTAGTTGGATAAGCTTGGTGACATCATAAGGGAATCTTCCACACTGTACAGCATTTGCAGCATTTTTGTAAAATTACATCTGTTGACAAAAACAAAGTTGTAGATGGATAAGAAAAATATATATATATATAAAGTATAATTATATGTAATGGTAAAAATCTGCCATTTGTAGCAAAATAGGTAAATCTGTGGAAGCTCATGTGAGGGGAAATAAGCTAGACACAGATGTATGCATGATCTCACTTATGTGTAGAATCTTTGCATGAAATCAGATATACAGATCCAAGTGTAATGGTGGTCGCAGAGGCTGGGGGAAGGGAGGAAGCTGGGAGACATCAAACAGAGAGCACATACTTCTATGTAGGATAAACGGGTCTTCATATTTAATCTATAGCAGGAGGATGGTATTTAATCATATTCTATCATAGTTTTATAGTGGTTTCATAACAAGAAAACAACAAAGAAGTGGTAACAATGGATGGAATTGGATACAATTATTTATTTATCTTCAGTAAATACTGGAATATATATATGAAATTATGTGTATGCATATATAAACTTACATTGTAAACCATAAAATTATAGAACACAAATTTTAAAAGTAAACTTTTAAAAAATAAATGAATGTCTTGTAGACTATCATTGAAAAGTGAATCAATACCTCTAATGACACTTTATTATCTAAAGAACTCAGGGAAAAATAATATTAGCTAAAATACATTTGGTAATGATTTGAGTATTGTAGACTAGAGAATATCACTGTGTCTTTTCCTAATGCACAAGATTCGTGAATTCCTATAATAAAATAGGGATTATTATCATACAGGCAACAGTAGGCATCTTATTGTTGGATAAAAATTGTAGCATCCAACATTAGTGTATAAGTAAATCTCCCTGTATATTTTAAAGCTGATATTAATTACATGCCAATAGAAGGAGAGAGGGTGAGAAAAATATCTTGCAAGTGGATGCAGGTAGAGGTATTAGGTTACTGGACTCAATGAAATAGTGAAAGATTATCAAGGGGGGGATATATGCCTGTTTCACAATTTAATGTCACAGCCATTTAGGTGAGAACCAAGAAGCAGCAGATTTGTACAGCATTTAGATTGCATTCAGAGACATGCTCCAAACTTCTTTTTCCTATATTGTATACAAAAATATTTCATAAAAATAAATCAGACCTTTCTGGTATGATTTTTCTATTGCATCCATCTATTTACTATATATGCTCATCATAGAAACTTAGGAACTCAATGTTCCAGATTAGATCAGCTTGACGCTTACACTTTTCAGTATTCAAAGAATGTTTATAACATCTTTAAATGTTTCACTAAAGCAGCGATGTTTTATTACTGGTGTGAATTGCTCATTGTTTTGACAGATTTGCAAGGGAAGGTAAGAAACATTCAAAATTCTTCTCAATTGTATGTTATCTTCTGCCTATCAGCTATACAGCCCAACAATGAAGAACTGCCTTATGGCTACTATCTAATAAGAAGTTGAAACAGGCTCTGTACCAATCCAGATACATTTTAAATTGTTAATTTTCCATAAAGTCTTCATTTTTTAACCAATTGAGAGGCTTTTTTTTTTTTAACCAATTGAGTATAACTTCTGGCACTCATTTTGAAAGCTGATTCATTTACACTATCAAAGAAAAAAATGAAATCTGTTGTTGATCATCATATTTAATACTCAAGAAAGATTCAATTGTTCTGGGGAGAGGTTGCAATCCAATCTTCTTTCCATTTACAATAAACAAATTCAATTCCCCACATCTCTGTTTTAAAGGCAATTGAATTGTCAGTGAGAGGGAAGGTCTTGTCGTTTGACACCCGAGTGTAATCTCCAGTGTACTGAAGATGATGAATCCATATTAATTTATACTGGACTGGACAAAATGTGACTATTTCCCCGCAGATCCACACTTACTTTCTTTTATGGATAATAAACAAAAATGCCGACAAGTACAGGCATTTCATGTTTAGAAAAACTAGAAAACTATAATAATACAATGTTTTCATCCCTAGGATATGAATTATGTGTAATATATTGTTATAGAGAAGACCTTGTTATCATAATTATGCAGGTACATAGTGAAATATATATTTTAAATATAATCATTTGACTGCTATCTAATGGAAACCTTCAATATCTTTGCTTCAAGCAGAATTAATGTTCAAAATTATAGTAAAAGAAATCTAGGATGCATCAATAAAATATTATTTAGCTTTTTATAAGATATATAAAAGTGATTTAGCTTTAGCTCTGGCATTAGAATCAGATGTACATATTACAGATTTTGTTCCTGACCAACTAAAGTACTTTGGTCAAGTTACATAATCTCTCTGAACCTCAGTTTTACTCCTTTGGGAAAATCAAATCTTGCATTAAAAAGTGTTTTTGTGTTACATGAGACTATATTTGCATATGTATGTTTACTGTGTGTGTGCAAATCATTTGCTCCATTGTGATACTTTATAAGTACTTGCACTAACATTTTCTCTTCCATTTTAATATTTCATGTTGTATGATTGATTGTATAACACATATAATTTGGGGAATCTCACACCACTATCTTGATAGATTTTGAATGATACTCCTTAAAAAATGAATTCTTCTTCATAAATAATACGTTGTTTTAATTTAGCTTATAGCTGTGTCATTCATGATGTATTGTAATCTTGAGAGCCACCAGTAACTGCGGAATAGGAACCGCCTCAAGTTCTTTCACACACCAGAGAGAGCAGGAGGTGGAGAGAATGTGCTCATTTGACCACAGTAACAGAAGAATGTGTACCTCAGAAATGAGACTACTTTTTCAGCATAACATGAAAGCATTTTTGAAAGGCCTGAGGCAAATATGTTATGTTAGAGGTTACTAATTATGAATCTCTGTCAGTTCTCACCTTCCCTTAGTAGGAGACCCTTAGGGCACATCAAGGCTCAGCAAGGGACTCTCTGTCCCATCCTCCCCTACAATTCTAAACAATCATTTGGCTAAATCCTGGGGTAATGACAAGCATTAGAACTGATGTGAGAAAGGACTCATGCTGGTAACTGAAGTGTGGGTGTACACACTCTTTCTTTTTCTATTTCCTGCAGGGCACTGCCAGGGCTCTCCTGGAAATTCAAACTAATTGATTCCTGAGAAGCCTTGCAGTGCATTCAGTGGTGGCTGCCCTAAAAGATATGTTGATATCCTAAATCCTTGAGCCTTTGAGTGGGACCTTATGTGGAGAAAGGGTCTTTGTTGTTACACTTGGGCGTTTGAGATGCTATCATGCTAGGTTGCTTGAATTAACCATAAAAGCACAGAGAAGAGTCGTGGTGAGAAATGAGGAAAGGCTGTAAGAAGTGGGAGGCAGAGCTTGGGGGTCTGTAGGTGCAAGCTGAGGAAAGCTTGGAGCCAGGAGCCTCTGGCGGAAGTAGATAGTGATGCTTCCTTCCCTAGACTATGGGAGAGAGTGTATTCTTACAAATAAAGTACCTGGGTTTGGAGTTCCTGATGTTAGAAGAAAAAGGCAGAAGAACATGCAACATACAATATCTCATACTCCATAATATCTCTTACAATATCTCATACTCTATAATAACAAACAATTTGGGGGATTGTTGCTCTTTGTATAATAAAATACAATACCTCATAGTCTATAATAAATAGAGATGAAATGAAAAAAGGTTAAAGAAACATTTTATTTGAAGATATAAAAAATTTTATATCAAGGACAAATACTCCTATATTCTATAGAAAAGCAAATGCTGCAGTTTTTGGATGTTTGTAATCTTTCAAACCATGACAATTTTTTTATTTCACATCAATAAATGTGCAATTTACTTCCCAAAATGTATAGTCCTTTACTTAGAGTTCTCATTTTACATTTAGCACATTTCAGCTAAGATTTAGTTCAGTTATTTTTGCAAATTATATGCACAAAAATGTATCATATTTTGAGAAAGTTATAGGGAAAGGTAAAGATTCAAAAGAAATATAATACTGTATTGGAAGGTAGTTTGGAGATTATTATTGTTAGTCATATTATTACTGAACTTTAAAATGAATTTCTACATAAAAGCTATAAGAAAACCTCTAGTGAGATATCTTCTATTCTAAGAGACTATGAGAATGAAAATTCTGTATCATACATCAAGTCAGCAAACTCAGCACAGCTTTTAAAGAACCCTAGAAAGGAAGCCCCTCAACAGGGAGAGGTGGCTTATGAGTATGTAAGGCCACTACTAAAAATAATACATGCAGACAAAAGTTGACTCTTAGTTAAAAAATATGGAGGAACACATTTGTGTCACTGCCTGAATCTCCTTTCAACTCTGCATGAAGTGGACCACAAGGAGGGTTAAAATTTTCTTTAGGTGGTTGCTTTGAAACTGTTCCATGCCAAGATGTATTACCTCATATTTTGATTATTCTTAAATTGGGCATTTGCTTCCCTCCAGAGATACAAGGAGAAAAAAGTGCTTTTGAGTACTGCTTAGGATTGGTATGAAAGTCCACATCTTTCCTCTTTTCCAGCAATAAAACACTGAGAAAACTGCCCACTTCAAACCTACACTTCTATGCTTCCTAGTGTACAGAATAAATACAACACACTACCTGATTCTGTCATTATGTACCTTCACTTAAAGAGCTCACATGTGTAAAATCTCAGAAATAACAAATGTCACTTTGTGCGTGTAAAGTGCAGTGTACTCGTGGTCACGTCTATTACTGTGCCTCAACTCTAATAATGTTAGCCACAATGTAATTTTAATTTTCATCTAAGCAAAATAAAGAACCTTTTGCAAAGTAAAATTAACATAATAGCATACTTTTGTAGTCCAGTATGTACAAAAGTTTGTACCTCAGGATTCTGTCAGAGAGAGACTGACACCAATTGTCTTGCTGACACCACTGTCTTGCTGACTGACATGGCAGACTCACCATCCACAGGTTGAGCCCCGAGCATGGCAGAATTTCACCCTTTAGAACTTTTGTATAATTCTCGTGCTTTTTTCTCCTTTATATAATAACACACTAACAAAATATGTCTTTTTTTAATTTAAAAAAAATAAAAGCACAAAAACATATTAACAAACACACAAATTAGCATAAGAAATAGTACAATCAAAGCTGATTTACAGACAAGGTGACATGGACTCAACAATGGTCGTTGCTTTACCTATTGATATTTTCGAGTGTATATACATGAACACAGATACAGACATACGAAATTGGTCAAACAATTGTCTCAACAACAGAAAAACACAAAAAACAGAAAACAAAAGACAAAAAAAAACAATAAAATAATAAAAAAAATAAAAACCAACAATAGTTGCTGCTTTGCATATCGATATCTTCGAAGTGTGTGCTCAGGACAACACATACAACCATACAAGATTGATCGAATAATCCGTCATCAATTATTCCTTAGTATTAATTGATATAATACACTAGTAGAACCATGTTAGCCCTCCTGCCCATATGTATATACATATATACATACATACATTTTTGCCTCTTTCTTTTCTCCTTTCCCTCGTCCCATCTGTTCTTTACTTTTGAACAGATTGCCTTCATGTCTCTTAGCTTATATTCCCACCCTCAGGTTCTTACACCAATGATAAAATATGTTGCCTGCACATGTACCGCTGATTTATTTCACTTATGAGTATGGACTCCAGTTTTGACCACTTGCCTACAAAGTCCCCAAAACTGTCTTTCTTTATAGCTGAATAATATTCCATTATATAAAAATGCCACAGTTTTTTAATCCAGTCCTCTGTGGATGGACACTTGGGTTGCTTCCACATTTTAGCTATTACAAATTGTGCTGCTATAAACATGGGTGCACACATATCAGAATGATTTGATGTTTTCAGATCTTCAGGGAAAATACCCAGAAGGGGAATAGCTGGTTTGAATGGAACCTCTAGACCTAGTTTGCTGAGAAATCTCCAAACGGCTCTCCATAGTGGTTGCACCAGTCTGCATTCCCACCAGCAGTGTAATAGAGTCCCTACTCTCCACAGCCTCGCCAGCATTTGTTATTGGATGATTTTTCATACTGGCCAGTCTTACTGGGGTGAGATGAAATCTCGATGTTGTTTTTAGTTGCATTTCTCGAAGGACTAAGGATGTGGAACATTTTCTCATATATTTATTTGCCATTTGTATTTCTTTGTCTGAGAATTGTGTATTCATCTCAGATGCCCATTTGTGAATTGGGTCTTTGAATTTGGACAGGTACATGTTTTTTAATTCTTTGTATGTTCTAGATAGCAGTCCTTTGTCTGAGGGAGAGTCAGCTAGGATTTCTTCCCAATTTGTGGGTTTAATTTTTACTTTGCTGGTGATTTCTTTAGATGTACAAAAACTTCTCAGTAGGATGAGGTCCCAATTATTGATTCTTTGAAGTGTTTCCCTTGCAGTTTCATTTTTGTTCATGAACTCTCTGCCTACTCCTATGTCTTCAAGATTTTTACCTACTTTCTCTTCCAATAGCTTTAGAGTCTCTGTTTTAATGTTGAGGTCTATGATCCATTTTGACCTGAGTTTGGTGCATGGTGATAGACTGGGGTCTATTTTCAGTTTTCGGCAAGAGGCAAGCCAGTTTTTCCAGCACCATTTATTATACAGGCCTTCTTTTTTCCAGTGGGTTTGGTTGAACCCTTTGTCAAATATTAGGTAGCTGAGTGGGTTTTTCATTATGGTTGCATCTTCCAATCTGTTCCATTGATCCTCAGGTCTGTTTTTTAGCCAGTACCAGGTTGATTTTATTACAGTAGCTTTGTAGTATAATTTCAGATCAGGGATTATGATTCCACCTGACTTATCCTTATTGCCCAGGATTGCTTTTGCTATTCTGGGTCTCTTCTGGTTCCAGATGAATTTGAGGCATATTTTCTCTAGATCTGTGAGGTATGCTAACGGTAGTTTGATGGGAATTGCATTGAATCTGTACAACAGTTTTGGTAGTATGGCCATTTTTACAATGTTAGTTCTTCCTAACCATGAGCATGGTATGTTTTTCC
>PVLD010011131.1:0-30149 GCA_004027595.1 Dinomys branickii
AGTTCAGGATATCCACCTCCCTCCTCTCTGTCCTTCACATGTTGCTATATTGCCGTGTCTGAGTGGCATTCCTCCGGGAGGTTCTCTCTCCGCTGCCCACCCGGTCACCATGGGTTCATATAACGTTCATATATGGGCATTAAATTCTTAAGAGCCTATGGAGTCTACGGCCATAACACCTTGAATGCACCCAATCTCCTCTCAGAGCCTGTGGAAGCCCAGAAAACAGTTACATATGCAGTATGCCAAGAAGTATTTAACAAGGTGAACAGTTATTTTATGTTAAAATTCTATGGAAGAAGGGTGGTGTTGAGGGAACAAACTAAGTGACACTTCTGTTACAAAGCTTGTTAAGTAGTTTCAAATATGGAAAATGACACTCATCAACTCTCTACTGCAACAAGATCTCACTGGATATATTTAAAAGAAAAATTAACATTTATGTGCTTTAACATTTGATATTTACAGTACATAATGAAATGTAGAGTTTCACAGTTTTGCTAAAATTTGTAGAACAAATGCAACGAGTTTGAAGGCTTGAAGAGGCCCGCCATTCTGGTTACGGGGGGTTGGAACCAGCCTGCCTTACTACAAACACCAACCAAGCAAGGCTCCGTGTTAGTCTTGGTTAATTTACATCAGTGCTCCTTGGGATATATATATATAGTGTGTGTGTATGTGTGTGAGACAAGGTCTCAGTAAGTTGTCCAAACTGGACTACAATTTGGCAATCCTCCTGCCTCACCCTCCAGAATAGCTGTTGACAAGTGTGTACCACCCATGCCCAGCTTAATACTTGTTAAATGAATGCTGACTATTAGAAAGGAAACACTTCCTCTGTGTGCTTCCACTTGTGGGACAGCTCTAACACTGGTTCAGCTTCTCGCAGGCCAGGATGACCCTAGGGGTGAAGGGTGCCCTACACTGACTGCCTTATCTTCTTATACCAGAAAGGAAAGGAGCCTTGACCTAACCTAGGTCAACCAGTTGAGTCATTATAAATCTCCAATCAAATCAGTCATCAAATTTTCAAATTTAACAGCATTCCAAAATTACTCTGCAGTGTCCAGATTAGCCAAAGCAGGATTCAGCCTAAGGACACAGCGGGGAAAGGCCCAGGGGCTACCTCCCCTCCTAGACCAAGGTCCAGCGCCATCCTACATTTTTTCTACTGCGCCCACTGCATGGAAAACAGCTCTTCGGAATCTTCTCCAGGCGAGTAGCTCTCGGACCATCTTGAGTCACCCTAGCTGAGGCCCCACCACAGATTCTGACTGTTGGGGCTTGAGGACGGAAAGCTCACTGCCTCTGTCCATTTTCTAGCACTGACATCTTCTAAATACCACGTTTGAAACTGAAAGAACCCCAGCAACAGCTCTCGTACAGAAAGCACACTGTGCAAATACGCAGACAAGTCAGAGGCTTGTGTCAATGAAGCCTTATGGATTCACACGAGAGTAAGGGAAGTCTCCCAAGGCAGAGGTACACATCAGGCCTATTTCTTCTGACTCATTTCCTCTGAGGAACTGCTTAGAGTAATTCGGGCAAAAGTCCATGAAATAATTGCATTGGTAATAGGAACCTGATGGAAAAGTAGGGAAGGAATTGCTAACTTAAACTCTACCTACAAGAGCTTTCTTAGGAAGGTCACATGGTGTTCTCGCTCTCTCAAAAAAGTCTACTTTCTTAAACTTTTAAAGAAAAAAACCAGAGGCTCCTTTAATGGTTTTACACACTGATTAGTCACAGCAAACAGGCTAAGAATGAGCCTTTACTTAATAAAGCATTACATATTAAAAACACATTTGGAAAGATCTGTTTCAAATGGCTTTTGTTGGCGAGTCCCGCACCGCGCTGTCTGCTGCACACGAACAGCGCTGGCTGCGGGTAGCTGAGTGAAAGCCCTGTGTGTCATGAAACAGCTTCACGTGGTCACTTCACAGTGTCAGTACCAACCCTTCCCCCGTGTCCCTGTGCATATGCCTGTCCCAGAGCCTGCAAAAGACTAGCTGGTTCTAGAACCAATCAGAATGAACTTCCGCAGGCCAATTCCCCCAGACAGGGTGGGGCCCGTGGGGCAGGTTTGGGCCCCTATGACATGGAACAAAGTAAACAAAGTAACAACGTGAAATTGGTGAGGAAGATGTCAGAAACTAAGGAAAGAGAAGAGAAAAAGAGGACCGGGAGAGGGAGGGCCAGAGGATGAGAAAACAGCTGACAGTAAGGAAGACAAAATCAACCAGGAGGAAGAAGGAAGGTCACAGTATTTACATAGAAGTATCTTGTGGTAAAGCGAGAAATGGCTGCTTTAAATTCAAGGTTAAATGTTAAGAGTGAAAACCCTTATAAATTCACATATACAGTATTTTTTAAAAAATTCTCCAGGGTGTCTGGAAAATGCCATTATTTTAAAAACTGTCATCTTGCATTCCTTTACGGTAATTTGAAGTAACTAAACAGTTGGCACTGAAGCCATTCTTTGTAATACGTTCTGATAAAAAAGGAAAAATGTGATTAGAGTATCACCAGTTTGTAACACTAGTGGTGAAACCTACCTAGGCAATGCTAAAGAGAACGACCACATGGAACGTCAGGGCTGGAGACATTCGCAAGCTTCTCACTCCGGATGAAGGTATCAAGCTAGGTGTGGTGGAGGCCAAGGCAGGAGAAACCAGACCTCCAGGCCTCTCTGAGCTGCACAGTGAACTCACGGCCAGTCTGGATCACACAAGGGGACCGCGCCTCAAAAAACAAAAAATACAACCAAAAAACTCCAATAAAATCGGGAATAAAAAAGAACCGAAATGATGCTACCCACCAACCCTAAAACTTTGGGAACACTAAAATAGGAATAGACGCTAAAACAGGAAGAACGGGTGTGTGTGTGAAGCCTTTATGTGTCTTTTAAACTAGTTCTTTAAGAACTGTTCGAATTTATGACTAAGCACAGGTTTGCCACAGACACGAAGAAAAAAGAGCAGAGAGATCAGGACTGAGGGAAGAGTGGCTTCATCTCTCATCTACGCAGCTTTCAAACCCCAGCACGTTTTCCAACCCTTCTTTGTACGCGTAGTTCCATGACAGCCTTGTAGGAAGCTTTGAAAAAGGCAGCCCCCGCTTCGTATCCCCATTTTACAGACAGGAGCACTGCACTCCGAGGCTAACTTGCCAGCAGGTCAGTGTGGACATATCGTGAGATCACCTAAGTGATTCCACTGGGAGTGCAGTGAAGTATCAGTTATTTTCTTTCATGAAAGCAGACTTCCCCCGTGTGTCCAAATGTACAAATCAGTTCTATATGGAGCACCGACTCCGCGGTGGAGAGCTGGCTTTATGTTCACACACTCCCGCCAAAAGAACACAGCAGATACCAGGTTGGACGAAGAGAAAACAAAGTTGTAAACGTTATCCTCTGTCCAAACACCCTGACGTCAAACGCTCCTTGCAGGCCCCTGGCAAGCTTGGCGTTGACTGCTCCTCCCAGTTAACCAGACACGTGTATCGGGCTGTAGTTGAGAAACAAATTTCCAAGTAGGCAGTCTGTAGAAAATGTACAGATTTACTCTTCAAATTAGTTAAAAACAGGCATTACACAGCATCTCATTACTTTCCCTGGAGGATAAATCTTTAAGTAAAAATGGCTTTGTGTTTTGAACCAAAATATGTCTTTTTCATACAATTAGAAAACTTTATTGAAGAGCTTAAGAAATGATTAAAGTATCACTATTTAATCTTCAAAGGCTCCATCAATGCAGTCTGTGACAACTGTAGTGACTTGTGAATTTATTCTTAGATTTTAATAGTTACCTCTACCTTCCGTCTGTTGTAAACTCGTGTTTATGTTTAAAAATACATTTAAAATAAATAATTCAAATATGTATATATTTGACTACTTAACTATTGTATATAGGTCTTATTTACACTCCTCTCTGTGCTCCATTGAAGCATATATTCTTTTAGGTACATGGGGACCCTGTCATTAAGGCTATTGGTGGTTTTACCTAGGAAAGAAACATACGCGCACACCAAGGGATAGTTTTCAGTTTCTTGGCAAAACACAAAAAGGAGGAAACACCGTCTGACTCTTTAGTTCCAACTATTTTCAATTTTTATAAAGTAACTTGGCTTTCTTACAAGTAATATGATGAAAGAGAGAGAAAGAGAAAGAAAGAAAAGAAAAAACACATGTTCTCTCCAGAAAAGAGGCCAGTGGGTTTGTCTACCAGGTGGCCTAGGTGAGGCCGGCGGACCTCCCACTCTGGGTCTCAGCTCTGCTGACAGCCCACCCATCTGCTGTGGACACCCGAACAATGGCTCCAGGAGATCCTGAAAGACAAGACTGACCTGACCTTCACATTTCATACAAGCTTTGACAGAACTATCAAGTAGTAACAATTCAGTTATTTGTGGCTATTGTTGCTCTGCACCAGTAACAGAAATGAAGGTCCCCACAGCCTGTTCCTTCACAGATCTGTCTACTTCCCTGTGAACAAAAAGCAAAACATAAGGCAGGCTAGGGTGCAGCACTGCGTAGAAGCATAATTTGTCAGAGGCAAACATGAAACCCAAGTTCAAAAGTGCATAGGTACTGAGCTGACTACTCAACTGCAAAGACGTCTTTTGAAAGCACAACTGATTTTTAGCAAGTGCTAGGTATCAAAAGACCTTCATTTTGATTTTATACAAGTAGGCTCTGTTGTGTGACAAACTACAAGTGGCTGAGAAACCAAGACTATATGCTTTCTCAGCCTAAAAGCAACCAGCAGAGCCAAACATGAACATGTATTTCAGCAGGGCAATGAGACACAAAAAGTAAGGGACGTAAGAACCAAAGAATGAAAAGCCCCTACCACAGCTTATGCAGCCCGTGAAGAACTCAAACCTTGTAACAGTAAAGACACAGGCGTTATTAGTTCTTTCAGTCTGAAAGAACCTTCGACCGTCAAGGCTGCCAGGAGGCTCTTTCAGCTGTTGAAACTTGCTATTATGGTACCAATCTCCCATCTTTAACTTCAGAAACTGACAGATTTCTTACCAAGATCCCGCGACATTAAAATACTAGTCTGTATACCAGAATTGAGAAGTTCCATGTTAACTGGGTAATCTGTGAGATGGAAAGCATCCCCACTTAATACCTCATCGCAATTACTCTTCCAGGGAAGCAGGGAAGGCAGGGATGTTTGGAAATGCATTACAACACAATATTTAGAATAATAACCAACTTCTGGAAATAAAACGCAAAGACTGTTTAGTCTAAATAAAATACAGGAAAATAGGAGAAAATACCAAAACCATGTTGCTCTACGATGCATATGCTCAGCAACTCCTAATCATTCCTAGACCTAGATTACTCTTTGGATATTTAATTCAATTGGCCTTAATTACTTATAAAGTGTGCAACACAATTAGGGAGGATTTATTTTTAACTTTGCTCTGAAAGAAGCATGAATGGATGTAAATTCTAGTCACAGACCACTGTCAATCATCACAGCAATTAAAAACAACTTCTAGTCTTGAGAATTTCACCCGAGTCATCTAACCTTTGGATCCGGGTTTTAGACTTGCAAAGACTTTGGGGTTCTTTAGAGCAAGCGAGAGCTCACTGAGGAAGGAAATGGAGTGGGAGTCTCTCTCTGATTTCTTAGACTCGAAAATGGCCACAACAGTAAAGTGCGGCTCTGGGCGGGTGAGGAAGTAGCTGCTCTGAGCTTTGTCGTCGTAGAAGTGGACCACTTTCTCCAAGCTGTTCAGGTCAGACGCGCGCTCCGTCATGATCGTGATGACGTTGGGCCAGTGCGTGACAGGCCGGTCGCTGGGCAGAGACACCACAGCTGGGTACTGGTCCACGCCCTTAGGGGCCTCTCTGTAGGAATGGGGGTGGTGATAGCCATGACCCTGAAAACTCTCTGAACCTCGGTTGTCAAAAATTAAGGACACGTTGGCAGCATCGTATTTCCTGATGAAGCTGGAAATCTTCCCAAAAAGGTCTGGGTTAGCTTTTGCGGTCAGCGCTTTCATTTCTGAAGCAGTAGTTTGTCGGCTCAGTGCCTCATGAAAGTAAAAGCTGAACTTGGCCAGGAGCATGGTTTTGAGTTTCACCAGCCAAAGGAAAAGGTGTGGGGGCTGAACGGCCTTCTGCGACTGCCCTCCAAACAGGTGCTTCTTGGTCTCTCGCTGCTTTTCGAAGATCTGACCCCAGGTCTGCAGCTTGGTGTGAGCGCTGTGCAAGTTAACCAGGGAAGGGAGGAACTTCCACTCTGAGACCTGAGCCTGGGCCTTCAGTAGGTGACTCAGGACATCGACTTCCAGCTGGAAGCTGCTCTCCAGAGGACTGAGGATTGGGTGATGGAATCTATAGGAGGGGGGATGGACAGAAACAAGCGGGAACGTTACTGCACGCCGGTGCGCCCTGCCTTGGAAAGAGCCCGTGTGAGCAGACAGACAGTGTTATACTTGAGGGCAGAAGAAGGGAAGACAGAGGAGGTCTACGCTGGTTTATTTTAAAATTAAGATATAAGCGCACAATTTCAGAATTATGTCACCATCCTATTCCCTACAGAAACAGCCTGGCATTTTAAAAACCTTTTCAAATATAAAGAAACTACATTAGCTATAGTTCTTACTTATTCTGGAATTTATAACTAACATTATCAAAACAAAGCATCTGCTTTTCAGGGTGTGGAGTCTATAGAGGGTAAGGACGAGTGAAGAGGGGAAGGTCAAAACAGTCACTGGAACATGCTGAGTGCACACGTAACACACATAGACCCGCGGACTGTTCACAGCCACTCCGCGAGCCACTACTGCACCCACATTTCAGGGCGGAATATATTAACGTTCATTGGAGGACGGCAGCATTTGTCAGAGAGCCCTCTCTCCCAAAGCCCCTTCACGTTTAGTCACGATGAAACGGAGGCCAAGGAGGAAACACCTAACACTGTTCGCTTTCCGGTCACCGTAAAGGCCTGGAAAACCTCGCCCTTCCTCAGCCTGGACCACGTTGCTATGCTCTTCCCTTTCTCTAAATACTGGGTGACTGAAAACGCAGTCATAAACAAGGAGGGCAGGATAACAGCGTGACAGAAGTATCTTTAAGATACGTTAACCATCACCTACAGTAAGAAATACGTTTATACTATGAATATGTACATACGTGACATGTACACTTTATTTCGTATTTACCCTTACTACATACCATATACTCTTGGTATTTTCTACTATACATATACATACATTTTAAAAACAGATGACTACTCAAAATTTAACTTCATAACTCACACTCGCTACCTGCTGTCCGCAACTATTTTCTCTTCCGGCCAGAGCGGACAGGGGCAGGAGAAAGAGCCTGAGGTGAATGACAGCATAAACTTTTTCATCAGTGCTTCTTTCAGGCTTCCTCCAGAGCGGCGCCTCCTCGGAAAAGTCTCTTCTGTTCACTCCCAAAGTCAGGGCCCCCACCCCGTTATATCCTCTAGTTTTTTAATACCATCTCCCACATGAGCGGCTTGACCATATAATTATCAGACAAACAGAGCAGTTACCCTAGCTTTGAGCACCTTCTCTAGCACAAATAATAGCTGCCTGTTCCTTTCTCTCTAGAACAGATGGCACAAGCAGGAATTCAGTAAAAGTGGTGGCTGACTACGTATTATGATCTGAGTCCTACTCTCTGTTTACTGACCTTGCTTGTGACCTAAATGAAGTTCTGTAACAATGGGATACAACGGCTGGGGAGAGTCCTTTGTGCATGGACCACTCAGACCTTTCTCAGTTTTTTTCTTCTGGGAAACGCCTGGGAGTTGGGGTATCTGCCCAGCACACCCTTCTTCCCAAAAAGCTCATCCCCAGCCTTTTCATCCTCCCTAAAGACCCAAAGACCAGCTCAGGCTGCAGGAATCTTTCAGCCAATGACCCATTTGAAAGTTAAAGGGACCAATCTGCATTTCCGGAGTAGACCTTATGCTTCAGGCACTACTTAGACGCTACAGGCCTGCAACCATTCAGTGGGATCCCCTCACTGCTCCCAGGACAGACATCTGACAGACAGTTCTCTTTTTGTTCCTGCTGAAGAGGAAAATGCTGGTGACCAATTAAAACAATTTTTAAAAAATCATCACAAATACATCTAAAAGTTTTTAAAAGTCTAAACACTAAAGGGATTATATTTCAGGGATCACATATTAGGTTGGACACTGTAGGACTGAAATTCATTATTGTGATAAACAAAATACAGTTAGTTGCATAGAAATAAAAATCATTTTGATGTATTATCCACATTTTATCCTCAACACCCTTCAGGAACAAGGTAAAACTTTGCTGCAGGGTCAAGTCTAGCAATATGCAAGATAAACCAGACCTCAAATCTTCAACCCCATTCTGTTTAATTAATTGCACTGGTCACACATTACATGTTTTAGAATAAACATTCAGAAAGTCTAACAGATAATAATATGCATATGCACGTGCACTAGCAGAAGTCTCATAAAGTTTGACCGGTAAGAGGTCAAACAACCTTAACCTTTAGGTTCCTTGATATTTATGAACATTCAGTATTACAATACTTTATACTCATAGCCAAGAGGAAAACCTACCAGGGAACAGTGAGTGCAGAAAGTTAATCACAGAAAGTCATGTGGAGTTAAAGAGCCTGTAATTCACATATCTCTTAACTTATGATGAGATCAGATCCCAATAAACCCACCCTAAAATAAATATGACAAATGCATGTAATGCACTTCACCTCTGGGACATCACAGTTCAGTGACCCAGATTTACCTTCCGCATCACATGACTGCCTGGAAAGCTGGCCCGTGACCACTGCCCAGTGTCACAAAGGAATACTACACCCGGTGTCAGTACCGAGGAAAAGATCAAAATCACACATGTGGTTTCTACTGAATACGTATTGCTTCTGCACTGCGGTAAAGATGAAAAGTCGCAAGCTGAATCAGTGGACGTCAGGAGCCACCTACACAGTACTTCTGTTTTTCTACCACTTTCAGTTGGAAATCACCATTTTATTTAACATTCTTGAAAGGATATGAATTTCCTGTATAAACCTTTAGAAAATTCCGAACAAGCTCTTCCATGACATATGTAAAAGTGTTCAAATGCGTGACATTTATTAAAGATGCATGCGAATGTTAGTCTGCCGAGACGCAGGGATCAGCGCTGTGACGCACCGCTCCCCTTGTCCGCCCCGCTGGGCGTCCCCGCGTTATCCACAGCTCGTGCTCCGGGGGTCTGTTAGATGGTCGTGATCCAGAAGCACCTGAGCTATCGCAGCACGCCTGAAGGGGCTGGAAAGGGAAGAAAGTAACAGCGATCTGCAGAGAGCATCTCTAAAGGAAGGAGGATGAGGAAAGAGGGAAGGTGGGGTAGCACACCCCACAGCGCAGAGGGAAATTCTTCAAAAGACAGGTTGTGCAACATTCTAATGAGTCACAGAACTCCACCTCAGAAACATTACCTTTCTCCAGAATAAATCCACACCCTGGGGTTCCTTCCAAAACAAGTGTGCTGGTCCCATTTATATAAGAAGCCAAAAAGCCCAGTTAAAATATAACCTATAGCATAATGTAAATATACTAAATGCAACAAAACTGCACATTCAAAACGGCAAATTTCATGTCATAATCACTCAACTGAAATTTTACTACAAGAGAAATCTGTAATCTCTTTTCACTTAAACTGACTAGTTTGCTAGTTTTTGTCAACTAATAAGGTGACAGATCTTTTCCACCTGATAGTCTCATGTTCCAAGACCCTCAGGATGCCTGAAGCCTGAGGTGGCACTGAACACTACATGTACTATTTTCCCTCCATATAGACCTATGTCAATGTTTATGTATTAGGCACGGTAAGAGATTAACAACTAGTACTACAACAGAGTAATTATAACACTACGCTGTGAGTCACATGCGTGTGCCTCTCTCAACTGTCCACGGGCAGGTCGCTTATACAGTATGGACACACTGGAGAAAGGGGTGAGTCACAAGCGAGGGGTGATAGCGAGAGATTTCATCACGCTATTCAGAACGGCAGGGAGGGAGAGAGAAGGGAGGGGTGGGGGTGACAAAAGGAATTAAAAGCGTTATACACATGTATCAACTCCACATAAGGAATGTAAACATGTACTGCAAACATGCACCAATAAAACTTACGAATCTTCTATTTCTATGATTTTCCATTTAATATTTTCAGAGGACAGTTGGCCATGGATAACTGAAACCAGAGGTGAAATCATGGATCAGGAAGAATGACTGAACAAAAAGACAAATTAGCCAGAGATCTGTCCTCTGGGACCTTCCATGGTAGGAGGTATTTACTTGTAAGGTAAAAACTTACACATTTACCATAAAGGATACAAATAAAGTAACAGTTTAGAGGAAAGAATAATTCCTTTTGGTTGAATGATGACGGAGGCCATGGAGATGACATTTGAATTGGGCCACAGTGCTTAAACAGTAGGTAGAAAGGTAAGAGATGGAAGCAATTCAAGTACCCAATGACAAATGAGTGGGTAAAGAAAGCACAATGTATACATGCAATGGATTATTATTTAGGGTTAAATAAAGGAAAAAGTAATGTCATGTGTTACAACATGGACAAAGCAGAGGACATTATGCTGACTTAAGTAAGCCATTCACAAAAAGCTGAAAACTGCCCAATCACACTTATACAAGCTATGTGAAGTAGGCAAACTCAATGAAATAGAAAGTAGAACGGTAACTGCCAGAAGCAGGGAGAAACAAACGTTGCTCAGTGCATGGTGGATTTCCGTTTTAAAGGATGAAAATGGGTCTCAAGTCTCAGTTTTATAAGGTGATTTCAGGGTTAGAGGCGCAGCTCAGTTGCAAGGCATTTGCTTTGCATGTATGAGGCTCTTGGTTCAATCTGCAGCACCACAAAAAGGAAAAAATAATTCTAAAGAGTTATTGCAGGAAATTAAAAACGGCACAGTAAACACTGGAAGCAAGATATAGGCTCTCTGAACTTGCAATTGACACATTTGGAACACAGTAAGGAAATGAAGGAAAAAAGAATAGATCTCTAGGAATTAAGAAAAAGTGATGAGAATCCTGAAAATAGAGAAACTAAAAACAGAAAAGCAGCAGTTTGGAACAGTAGCCCAGCTCCAGGAGAATGGGACTTGTCCCTGCTGACACAAGGTAAGGCCACGGAGAACTGGCAGATGGCGGGGGAACAAACTGGGCCACCAGTGATAGACCCAAAAAGCCCACAGTTATTCTAAACTGCAAAAACAGGACGGGCTTTTACTCTGAAAGTAACTCCTTCCGTATGGCAGGCTACAGCTGGAGAACACACCAGTGTAGCGCCCACCACACGTGAGAAGGTTTAATCAAGGGCCACTTGGGCAAAGGTTAATTGTTCAAGACAGCCCTCAGAACAAGCCCTACACTTCAGGGGTCCTGGGGTAACGCTACCACAATGACTGGGTGGGCAACAGCCACGAGAGACAGTTGCAGATGGGGCACGGGCAAAACCAAGACCCCCTGAGAAGTTTAAGTTTAGGTGGGGAAGGACACGAAGGCTCCGCCCTCCCTGACGAGGTGAGGCCAGCTATGTGCAGTTTCAGGAGGGGGCTAGGTCTGACAGTGCTAGCTTGAGCCCAGCAGACAGCCTGACATCTGCCTCTACTCCTTCACGGCCCTACTGCCTACATCCAGCACGGAGCTCAGTGCTCTGCTGGCTTCCCCCGCCTGTCTATGTGACCAGGGCCACGTCTTGGCTTGGATGAGACGGCTAGCACAGAACGGGGTGCATGGACAGAAGGGCCCCTGGAGCAGAGGGGGCACGTCACAGGCCCACAGGCTGTAGAGCTAGTAGGAGAAAGCAGAGACTTGGATGGCACAGAGGGACACAGAAACTGGAAGTGGCAGCAGTGAACGCAACTCTAGCGCACACACCAATGCCTGGCAGGAAATGTGAGGTAAAACTCAGCATTCATATACAAAAATACAAGCCAGGAAACAAAACAGGACTTGGCAGTGACTCACTGTCCTTCCTAAATAGTGGACAGATTCCAGTACTGCAGACCCTGGAAAGGAACCACTCACTCAGAGACACAGAGGACTCTGGAATCATGTTTCTTTTTCTCAGTGGTTCTTCTGGGCTTGGGAGATTCTTTTTCTTTCTTTCTTTTGAGCTTTTTATCATTTCTTCTTTTTCTTGATTATTCTTTTCTGATACTTTTATCTAATTCTATTAATTTCCTTTTTCTTTTTAATAGGATCCTTCACCTCATTTTTCTCTCCCTTTCTATCTTCCTCTTCATTTTTCATTTTTTACTTTCTTCGCTTCCTCCTTCCCCAACTCCATCACTTTATTAGAATTAATATTAATCTTTATAAATCTTTAGATACTTACCCTACGAATTCTTTAATTCTTTCCTCTGGTTAATAGTGATGTAACTGTTGCATCTGGTAGATCTTTACTACAGGTCACTGTTCGGTTTGCTTTCTGCCTGCGTTATTTTACAGATGCCTCTTCTGTTGTGAAGAGTGGGGCAGTAGTAGCTTTCATCAGTTGCTATGGTATAACAATATTCAGTTTGTCCTTGAGTCTGTTGTTGTTGCTAATTTTGTTGCTGTTGCCAGGGTAAAATAATTGTTGCTATTAATTAATATTAACTATATGCCGATATTTGGTTTGTCTTTGTGTCATCAACAATACTGCTGTTCATTTCTAGAGAACGAGGGTTAGGCCAATGACACCAATCCCTCCCCTCCCCAAATTAATGGAGATGGTCCTAGGACAGAGGCAAAGATTTACGGTTATGCTCAGAGAGATCTTCATACCAGTGAAAGAATTCTTTCCAGTATAACTGACCCTCACCCCTCAGTGCATGTATGTATACACACACACTAAAACCTGAGAAAAAACAAAACAATAAAATGCCTCCAAACTCCCATAAAGGTAATCCATGAGGCATCAAAGTAGAGAAAATCAAGCCAAAGAGCTGAATAATACAGTGATAATAAAGAAGAGCAAAAAAACAGATAAAAAACGTGTGGTGAGCTCAAAGATGACACAACTAAACAGGTAACAGTTTTAATAAGCAAAAGGCATACAAAAGACACTAATAAAAACCTAGTTGAGCTAAACAAAATAACACAAAACATAAATGACCAGTTTGGCAAAGAATTAAAAGTCCATGAAAATGTACTAAACAGAAATCTAAGAGATAAAAAGTTCTATTGAAAGTATGGGCACCAGAAGTGACCAGTGTGTGGACACAATATTAGAGCTACAAGACAGAGCTGACTCAGGTGACCGTATGCTCAGATGAAGCTTTTCCTTCTCACTAGGAGTTTGGCTGCAAGTAAAGGCATCTGCCGGGCAGCAGTATAAAGTCACGTGGCCCTGCCTTCTGTCTTCTGTGCTGTGGCAGGCACTCTGCCAATGAGCGATCCCTCTAAGCCCGTGATTTGCTTTCTTGCCAGGATAATACTCTTTTATTCTATAGACTTTATGATTTGGTATCTGTGCTACATCATACACCATTCACAGGTCAAGATAATTCATACTTTGGTATGCTGTTGCATTGAAAGAGTTAATACTCTTTCCAAAGGACCCATTTACCTTAGGAGAAGTGCTTATCTGCCCCAACATAGGTGATCCACATCAGAAGTCCTATTAAAAATTTTGTGAATAGGGTTATCTTTCATGCAATAGAATGCCTTTATACTAAAAAAAATTAATAAGCATGATGCACAACATGGAATCTAAACCCTTAGCCCTGATTTGGGATACAGATCATCTGAATTACTGCAATGTCCAGTTTGCTTTCAGAGATGAATGGAAAGCATGTTTGGTTCTATTTTGTTAACTTCTATTTCTGATTTTTTATCTCAGCTCTAGATTCTTATCTTAGTAACTTTTCTCATTGCTAAAAAGAAAAATACTTAACACCCACAAGTTAAGGGAGGAAAGGTTTATTTAGCTCGGTTTGTAGTTTTCAGTCCATAATTAGATAGCTCCAAAGCAGAGTGATATGGCAGAGAAGACAGTTTATGGCAGGCAGAAGGTAGCAAAGCAGGCAAGCAAGGGATGGATGACCACAGCTCTTTCTATCCCTTATACTTTACCCAGGCTACTTAGGGGAAAGGACTCACTCCCTTCATCCTAGTGCCCTTGATCCTAGCATTGCACCATGAATCAATTCCATGGTCACACACTCTAGATCCAGCCACCTCTGAAAAAGCTCCACCTATGACCGTATGAGGCTTTGGGGGGACATCCAGACACAAGGCATAACATTCTGCCCCTAACCCTCCAAAGACTCATGCACATCCATAAAAGGCATTTAGTCTGTCTCCAAGAGCTGCCAAAGTTCTAACATTTTCAGCACTGCTGAAAAGTCCAGGTCCAAAATCTCCTCTGAGATTTAAGGCAAACTTTTAGCTGTGAGCCCCTGTACTAATGAAAAGAAAGTTAAACACTTCCAACATTCAATGGTACAAGATAAACATTTCCATTTCAAAAGGTACAAATAGGGATATACAAAGGAACAGGACTAAAGCAAGTCCAAAGCAAGCAGCAAGGCAAACAGTCCCATAGTTCCATGTCCAGCACCCAAGGCAATCTGTGACAGATGTGAACCCTAAAGGGCTCTGGTGGCTCTGCCCTTATGGCACTGCCGGTGGTGCCAGCTCCCACGGCTTCTCTCTTGGGCCAGCTCTGCTCCCTCCTTGCAGTTTTCCTCACACAATCCATATTCCTGGCTTCTCCAAACTCCGGGGGTCTCCACTGCACTGTCAGCTCCACACACTGCTCTCACAGGGGCACACTGTCTGGCCTCCCAGGCCTTCTAAAATCTGAGTGGAAGCCTTCCTGACCCCACAGCTCTTGCATTCTGCATGGACCTAAAACCACCACCATGTGGTTGATGCCAGGATCTGCTGCCAGCTGGAGTAGCAGCCAGGCTTCTTTCTCTCTTGGCTATATGGGTTGAGTGTCTAGATCACTAGTACTCTCTCTGAATCTAATCCCAAGGAACAAATTCTCTAGGCTGCCACCATTCTGGAACATGGTGCCCTGAGGTTTTCTTCTCAAGGCAACATTTTTCACCTTTACAACTCTACAGCTGCAAAGGCTGGAGTCCTGCTGGTTCTGTGATGTCCTCAGTCTATGTTTTCTGTTGTCTTGTTCTGAACTACTTAGCTTTTCCTTGCTAGTCTTTTCTGTGACCAATTTCTCTTCTGTTCCATCTCTGCAGGCCACAATTTTACAGGAGTTTCCTTTCTGGTCAAACTCACATTTTGAATCATTCTGCTGGGTTCTCTGCTTTTGACTCTCAACATAAATCTGGCTGAAAGCCCCCCAAAATAGCTATGCCACGGCCTCAATATAAGACTGCTTTGAAATTTCTTTTGCCAGATTAATTTGTCCCCACCCTTAATCTCAGTCTCGGGCAAAATCTGAAACATAAGCAAAATGAAGACAAACTTTCTGCCCAGCCATAATACACATCATCTGGAAACCAACAGTAAATGCAGTCCTTCCCAGCAGAAACCTCCCAAGCCTGGTCTTTACCAGCAGGATTTTTATTAGCCTCATGGTCTTCTAAGCTCTACCAGAATCTCCCATCAAGTACAGCCTAAGACATTCCAGCTCTGCTTTTTCAGCCAGCATCTCTAAACCTCTCTAAATCCTTCCCACACACCAGTCCGAAAGACTACTGAATCCCATGGTTAGGTATACTGACAGCGACAACCCCACCTCTCTGGTACCAAATTCTGCCTTACTCTACACACAAGCCATGACAACCCCCATTTCTAACTACCTGCTCAACCTACTTGGAAACATACTTTTAATAACTCAAACTCAACCGACCCCCAAATTTAGTTCACTACCTTACTCCTAAGCCAGTCTCTCTTGATCCCTTAAATTACATTATCTTTCAAGGGCAAAACCTCCAAATCACCTTCTACAGCGACCTCCCATTATTCCTGCCATCCAAGGCCAACAGACAGTCATTGCGGTCTTGTTTCTCACTGTCTTGAAACAAATGTGGCTCCACTGCCACCCACCACGCTACCTCTCCTAACCGCCTGCTCTGCTACTCTGCCCTCCGCTACCTACATCAGCAGCATCTCATTCCTCCCACCAGAGCCAAATAATGTCTAAGACAAAAATGAGAACATGATACCGCCCTGTTCAAAAAACTTTCCAGTTTCCAATACTTAACAAACTCCAGAAAACACTTATATCCAGAACACAACAGTTACATCTGGAGCACTCATTCCCTTACTGAGCATCTACTGTGTCTGTTCCAGATGCTGTGGAAACAGAAGCTGTCATAAAGCTCACACCCTAGTTTATAAGAATAAGAGAAGGAAATAAAAAATACTGTAAGCAAATGAATAATTTCTCAGCAGTAAGTGCTGTGAAGAAAATAGTGTTGACTAAGGGTAGAGACTAAATAATAGACAATTTCTGTAGCATAGAAGGCCAAGACTTCTCTGGTATTTGAGCCAAGACTTAAGGATAAGAAGAAAACTAGGGCAAGAACATTTCAGGAAGAGAACGGCACACATCGAATCTCTCAGACCTTCTGTATTCTGAAAATACCTTCTTACCTCGCAGCACCTGTGCTCCCTTCGCTCTGAAACATCTACCTATGCATAAAAGCTCACCTGAGAGTCCATCTCCTCCATGAAGACTTCTAATCTCCCCACTTTTTCTCACTTTCCCCATATTACATTAATGAATCAAATATGTATTATTAGCTTTCATTTGGGAATATAACTAACATATCTACCTCTATATGTGAAGCAGACATGTCCGATTTCATGCATCCAAATGTATGATATCCCTGAAAGAAATCACTTTACAATCAGTACAAAAATTCAGCTCCTATAGGCAGGTATTCTGCCAGACTCCAAGGAGAGAAAAATAAGACATTCTTTTTATAAGAGTTACTCAAAATAAGCCATTTGCTTTTTTTTTGTTTTTTTGGTACCAGCGATTAAACTCAGGACCTTGCACTTGCGGGGCAGGCACTTGTGCCGCTGAGCTAGATCCCCAGCCCTGCCATTTGCTTTTATCTTTTTTTTTTTTTTTTTTCTTTTTGAGACAGGGTCTTACTACACAGTTCAGGTTGGTCTTGAGCTCACTTTGTAGCCCAGGCTGGTTTCGAACAATCCTCCTGTCTCAGCCTCCCAAATGCTGGGATTACAAGCATGTGCCACCACGCCTAGGCGTCATTCATGATACAATGCTTCTGAAATGTTCTCATATTGCTCTTTCAGCTAGGCAGCAAGCAGTGTATCATAACCAGTCTCATTCCTTTATAAGTAGCAATTTCCTTCCAATAAGAACAATTTTTCAGTGGATCAATATCTTTTTAAAAAACTTAAATTCACTTCTAAATAATTTTTTTGCTATCTAAAAAAATATGCATTTCTCAAAAGCAGATGCCTGTCTCCACCGGTGAAGTGTAAAACAAACCAAAGTATATATTGCAGACTCTGAAAACAATTAAAGGCATTTCTAACACATATTAAGAGTGATGGTGGGCTGGGGATATAGCTCAGTGGAATAAGTGCTTGCCTAGCAAGCGCAGGGTCCTGAGTTCGATCCCCAGTACCGCAAAAAAAAAAAAAAAAAAAAAAAAGAGTGATGGCTACATCGGAGAAACAAGCAGATAACACACAAAGATGACTACTCTGGAAGGGACAATACTTATTTAAAAAGTGATTTATTAAAACGTCCCAGCACTTTATACACAATTCTCTTGTCATGCGAACTCTTTCATCAGCAACAAAATCAAATATAACTCAACTTGTTTTTCTTTTTTTGGTACTGGAAACTGAACTCAGGGCCTCGCACTTGCCAGGCAGGCGCTGCGCTGCTGAGCTACATCTCCAGCCCCTCAAACTTTTAATAATTACTGTACTTTATTCTCAGTGTTTTGCTGCTGCTTACAGAAGTTTTCATCCAACGAGATTTAACTAAGCTAAAAGGAACCTAATGTGTAACTGTTGAACTAACACGTATAAGATTGAATACAGTTACTTCTTTTCTGTTATTTCACCACAGACCTTCACGGGAGTAGGAAAAATTCAGAGCCTACGTGGGACTGAGAAGACTGCCACGCTCTCCCCTGCGCCCCAACTGACCTGGAGCTGTACTTCTTGAGGATGGTGTCCAAGAGGCCCACAAGCTCCTCGGCACTGATGAACTTCTGTGCACTGAGGGTGTACATCTTCTCGTAGAAGTCTGCGATCTCCACGCGAGCCTGCACAAAGAAGCAGAGCTGCTCCGACAGGTGAGAGAGGAGTTCCTCCACGTGAGGGGCCGCCCCCCCCGGGGCTGCTCGGCCTGTCACCACCTTCTTCAGCTCACTGTGCAGGGACGTATAGATGGTGCGGATGGAATCCTTCCTGCTGAAGAACGACTGGCCCCCTGGGAGGTAAATGACAGAGGCACAGGGCAGGTAAAGAAAAGCCTAAAGCACCAGCACCTCCCGGCAGCCAAAAGCAAAGCACCAGAAGCCCAGAACTCACTGGACTTGCATGTGTCATTACTCCGGCCCTGACTGGGATACGAGCACTTTACAACACAATTTACTAATGAGTGACCTGCATGAGCGCTTGGTACCCTCACGGGAGACCGTCTTAGCCAGGTTCCCCTTGTCCCCCACTCCTCAGCGATAAGCATAGAGATTTATTTCAGAGCAGAATTCCTCGAGCCAACACTATCAGTTTGGATCTAAAAAGCTTTCTTTTCACAGAAATATATTCAGAACAAAACAAAGGACTCGTATCATAGAGAGGAACACTTTTGTTATTTCTGGTACATCACAATTTTTGTTTCTGCTTTAGAGTTGCATTTTCCTTTAAATCTAATCTTTTAGGCCGTAAGAGAAAACAAAATACACACACACACACACACACACACACACACACACACACACACACTCTTTATATGCAAGAATGTATACTGAGATCTCAGAGCAAAAAAAAGAAAAGTCTTAGCACTCTGGACAAGACTGACACTGTAAGGGATGATATAATAAATACAACGCTCTGAATTAGTACGACCAGGAACCAATTAGAATAGCTGTTGCTGTGATTTAGAGGTTCCAAAAGAAATCAGAAAAAAATAAGGCCAACTAACCTTTTACAAATGTTAAAAAGGGTCAAATAGCACAGATGTCACTTACTTCCACATTTATACATGATCAACTATATTTCTAATTAGAGCCAGCTTCATGGATGTTTTCTCAAGCAATCTGGCACTCCACCAAAGGACCAGAGAAAGAAAACAACAAACAAAACAGCACGTTTAAAACAGTGATTTCTAGGAATCTACAAAAATCTGAGCTAGGTGCCAGTTTAAATTTCCTGTTAACCCTGAAATGCAATAACGGTTTTATTACTATTTAAGACATTTTTAAAATATCCACTTAATGAACTATTTTATAATTGTAGTTCAATGAATGGCTTATATTTCAAGAAATGAATCTTATATCCCTTACTACTATGATGACTGGCTGTCCCAGTTTACCCAGGACGGTCCAGACTCACCACCGAAAAACCAGCTTCCTGAGTTTAGGGGTTTGTCTGTTTGCATTCTGAGATGAGGTTCTCGCTATGTTGCCCAGGTTTGTCTCAAATTCATTGGCTCAAGTGATCTTCCCACCTCAGTTTCCCAGTAGTTGAATATGATGGCAGCCCAGCTTACAATGTCCTCTGTGGGTGTGGTAGTGCACCTCTGTAATCCCAGCACTCGGAGAAGCTGAGGCAGGAAGATCACAAGATCAAGCCAAGGTGCTGGGGACACAGCTCAGTGGCACAAGTGCCTGCCTGGCAAGCGCAAGGTCCTAAGTTTGATTCCCGGTCCAAAAGAAAAAGATAAAGCCCAGCCAGGCAATTAAGTGGCTTAGACAGGCCCTGACTCAAAAGAAAAACTTGATGGGATTATAGTTTAGTTCAAAAGCTCTAGGTTCAATCCCTAGTACTGCTACCGCCCCCACCAAACAGTCCTGCGCCCTAGAAACCTGGACAAATCTGCAGTCGGTCACCCTACTGAACAGTGATTCTTCAGAGTACTAATACTTAAGCGTTTTCTCCAATATGCTCCCTAAACAAAGTAGCTCCTACTACAAGGAGAAGAAAAAACCAATCAGTGACAGTGACATTAAGATTCCAGACAGGGCTACACCCTGGAAAGCCCGCCTTCTTCCTATGTCCACATTCAGTCTAGCTCTGACTTTATGGAATGATAGGTATAGAACACATAGGTGGCCTCTGTACTCACATCTAAGATAACATCTCTTAGATTGGGAAGACAGTAAAGTCTTGTGGAAAACCCCAAAACCATGACGTCTGAAAAGCTTGGTTTCAAATCTTAACTACAAAACTCAGAAACTATGTGAAGTACAAACTACACAGCCACTTTGAGCCTTACTGTGGTGGACATAAAACTAGCAATAGAGCTGCTAAACAAAAAAATAAGTAACATTGGCAAGGTGGCCTGGAATAAACCATCCGTGACGACAGTCCTACTTTCTTACATTTATAAAGGACACAGCAAAACTCCCAGTAATTCGTAATTGAGTTTTGGAAACTCTAGAAAAATCCAGTCTTCGGTGACATGGGTGAGCTCAAACTTGTACTCACTTCCACTGCTCAACAGGACGGCCCTGGTGGAAATTTCAACTCTGCAGTGAAACCAGGAGCCCTACTTCCATCAGATCAGCCTTATCTAGGGGAATGGGAGCACCACAGAAACACAAAGGATACTTTTAAACACTCTCGTCAATAAATACCGATGTCCAGTATGCAAAACCGTAAATGAAACCACTGCAAGGAAGAGGGAGCCCACCCATGCACTTCCTTTAGACAGGTCTCTTATCTCTCAGGGACACAATCCGATCTGCTGACTGCCCTGGTTTGGATGATCCAAGGCCGGCTGAGCTTCCTTCCTGCTGGGAAACGGACTAACCTTTCCTGCTCAGAAACACTCCACTTCTTCCTCTCTTCAGTATTCTGAATTTATAAAATACGACTACTTCGAGCTACTCCCAGAGGGCCCTAGTTGAGAACGCTCATTATTTTTCAAGATCTCCAGAGTTCATCTCACATCATGAACTTTCAAGTATTACGAAAGGAGCATGTAAAACACGGTGGGCATTTAACGCTACGAACTCTTACAAATGGTAATTTTTAAACATCGGTTCTCAAGTAATTTTCTACGATGTCAAACTTCAGCCATCAGAGTTTGAGGAAGCTCCAGAAATGAAACTAAGGAGAACAGTATGGCCTTCCAGAACCCTCCACAGGCACTGAGTCAGCATGACAAGGCACTGAGCTGAGGGCACTGCCCAAAGGCTTTAAGTCACAGAGCCAAGACAGGAACAGAAGGCGCCTGTCAGCTCTGTCCTTTGTCGAAGCCCACAGTTGCATCTACGCCCAGGATTCAGGGCTACAGCCTTCAAGACCAGTAACAAGACTGAGGTCAAAGAGGAGGACTTTCACTCGACATTTGTTAAGACAGATTTAAGTGTTCTTAAAGAGAAGAACAGGTAGTATGAGCTATATGCACATATATGTACACACACACATATACATACACACTACATTACTTAGCTTGACTGTGGCGGTCATTTCATAGTGTGCATCAAAAGTAAAGCTGTATATCTTAAATATATACAGTTTTTGTTGCTTATCCCTCAATAAAGTGGAAAAAATTTTTTTCAAAACACTTTGAATTTTTTTAAAGTATGCATAAACTTTGTTTTGCTTTACAAAGAAAATATAAACCTATCTAACAAAGTAGTTATAGAACATGGAATGTTTAATATAGCAACATAACATTTTTCTGTATGTTTTAAGAAAATGGACTGTCAACCTAATAATCATGAGATCCTATTACAATCACGCTGATACTCCACATGCTCCACTACAAAACAACAACAAAGCAATGTGAAGAGTTTAAGTTCTGGAACTTACATAGCTCTGTACATGTCAGTCAGTCATGAGGCAAAGTTACACATGTCCTTTTCAGAACATTTATTCACAAGTGAGATCACCTGGGAGCCTAGCATTGTCTGGGCCTGTTTCATGGCAGGAGCTGCTGTGCAGGGCAAATTTCAAGGCATGGCCCTCAGGCTCAGCCAAGCCAGCGAGGGTTCAAGCAGAACTCCTTGCTTTGCGTAGGCACAGCCACCTCACAGAACCCAAACGGGAGACGGTGAAGGACTCACGCACACGTTCTTACAAACAGGCAGCCAGATGGGTTTACGTAAAAACCTGAGTCACACAATTTGTTACTAAAGCAACATACTTTTTAAACTGGAGTCCATAAATAGGCTTTAGGAAATCCAACTGACCCCCGCTTCAGACTATATGGAAAATGTTTTGTGCACACATTTTTTTCTGGGAGGTAATTCTTCACTTTTCATCACATTCCTACTGATGAGCCAATCATCACTGTGGCACCTGGATCAATCACCATTCTTTCCAGGCGGGGGAAGAGAAAAACAACCAGAACTACCAGAATAGTATCCGCCTTCACATTACAGCTAGAAGCTTTGCCCATTTTCATCATTATATAAATATATATAACATATTTACATATATAAAACATATGTAAATTATATGCATACATTTTTAACCAATTATATGAATACCCCAACCTGGTCACTCAAGGGAGGCTTCAGGTTTGGGCTGTCACTTTGCAATGCCATATACAATTTTCTAATTCTTAGAACTGTAACATAGTAACAGCAATTGCACATTTGTGAGAGTCAAAAGAGGTAAACACACACACACACACACACACACACAGTGAAACTCTAGCTTTTTGCTGATAAATCCACATATTAAACAAGTTACTTTAATAGCTACAGCATGAACAAGTTGAAAGCCCTGCCCCTTTAGAATTTACCAAAATCTCTGTAAGGGGTCTCTCCAGGCAATGCAAGGGGGAAATCAAAATGAAGTTTACACGCCCATTTTAATTTCTATTCTTTATATTTTATCTGTGTGCCCTTCATTCATACCAGGCTCCTGTTGCTCTCATAATTAACGTGTCCAAAACAGGTCAAAGCACCGAAAGGCCCCAAATACCCTGGCGTTATTTGTCATTACTATAAGACTTCGTTATGCACAGCCCTTGCACCTGCAGTGATTACCTCCTCTTATCCACTCGTACCGTTGCACCTACTCCTGAAGGTCGGTTTCATGAGCTCCTGTGCTAAAAGTGTCTGCCATTCTCCCCTTAGGTAGCCTCTCCTAGAGTCTGACGTTTTTCCTGCCTTTCTGGCCCGGTACGCATGTATTCTTCATTCATTAAAGATGTACCGAGGCGCTAGGAAGATTCGGGGGCCTTAACCTTAAGAGGCCAAGCAAGCAGTCTTTTTTAACACAACTGGGTTGACTGCCCAGCTTTGCTTCCTGCCCGCAGTGTCGCTAGTTAGAAGGCCGAGGACACAGACTTTGGGTAGCTTTCCATGTGTGACACTGATCCCCGCACACAGCCTAAGAGCAAACCCGGGACGGGAGCGGCGCGCGCGCGCTTCCGCCGGATCCGCCTCCCTCCGGGCGCGGCCGGGGCGGGGCTTGTGCAGGCCGCGAGGGCGCTGGGCGGAGACCGGGAGGAGCAGCCGCCGCAGCGGCGCGGGGCAGGGCCCTCGGCCGTGCGGCCGGGGAGAGGCCCCAGCGGTTCCTCCTTGGGGGCGGGGGCGGGGCGAGGTACCTAGTTTCTGCCCCAGGTAGGTGAGGCTGTGATAGACCTTCTCGGCCGCGGCCAGGTGCGCCAAGGCCGCCAGCAGCGAGAGCCAGCTGGCGCCCGCGCTCTTGTTGGCCTCTCGTTCCTTCTCCACATTGTCCTTGGCCTTGTCGTAAGAGAAGATACCCAGGTGAGAGAAGAACGTCTCCAGCACCGCCTGTTCCACGGGCACCGGGGTGGCCAGCGGGATAGATTCCCCCATGCGCGCTGCGCTCCAGTTCGGCCCACGTGTCTCCGCGCTCCTCGCACTTCCGGGTTCTCCCGCACGAGCGCGCGCGCGCGCCAGGCTGCGTGCGCGTAACCGTGCCGAGCGGCGGCTCCGGGCTAGACCGTGCGAGGCCTCGGGAAAGCCGCTGGCAGAGCCATGAGGAGAGGACCACTGCTCCCGGCTCCCGCGGCCCTCCGGCTGCCGCAGCTCTGACTATCCGAGCCTCGGGCGAAAGTGGAAGGCAGCCAATTCGTCGCTCGTGGATCCGCAGCGTTCTGAGGGGAGCTGCGAGGCCCCGCCCCTTGGAGGGGGTACGTCAGCGTCGGTGGCGGCACGCTGTCCTGACGTCAGGCCTGGCGTGCGCCTCTGGCAGGGCTGGCTCGGGCCTGGGGTGTTCGTGCCATTCCCCGCGAGCGCTCCCGGGCGGCGTGCGCTGCGTGTAGCCAGCCAGAGGCATTGGCCAAGGTTTGAGTCTGGTCTCCTTCCCGCCACACACGTTTGCTGGTGACGGTTCCGGTCGCGGCAAGTCCTGGTCACCAGCGTCCCTCCACTCGTAGGGGAAGAGCCGGGCTGGGCGCATCGCTGCAATCTGCGCATCCGACCCAGACTCCCATGAAACAGTCTCAGACCGAGGATAAATTGGTGTACGTTGGTACATTTTGTCGGATTAATTAGTTCTTCAACGTATAAAGAAACATTAACCCGCCGTATATGTGTCTGCTACTCTGCAACACACCCTAGTATGCACCGGGCTGCTCCTTGCTGATTTTGTTATTCGGTCACATTATATTCAGTCGCAGGTATTTAGGGTGCTTAGGGTCTGTCCTCTAGTTGGTGCACTTGCCAGTACAGCTGTTTCCCAATGGACACGGCCGGAGGAAGGGGATTGCCCCTCTTCATTGCTTTCCTCACACTAAAGCTGTTACGCCATCGCTACCTTTTAATGCAGATCCCGCTGATCTAATTTTAAAGTCAAGTGTTGTGCATTTGTTCTCTGCCCTCAGTGTAATTGGATAAGCTTAGTCCTGTTGTATTCATAACGGGGAATTGTATACGTGATAAAGAAAGGAGAGCGCAGATCTTGAGAAGAAATAGGCTTCGTGAAGGAGAAAGTGGAGGTTCTTGGTGAGTGAGAAGTTAGCAATCAAACACCGTGGAGCAGTAGCCCCAGACCGACAGACCATAAAAGAGACTACAAAGCTCATTAAACATACACATATAATACTGTGTAGGAATTCCTTAGAAGCTTGGTTTGGGTGGGACACCCGTATAAATCCAGCGCTCAGAGGTTGTTCCAGGGGACTCACAAGGTGGAGCCCAGCCTGAGCAATTTAGTGACTTAGACCTTTTCAAAATAAAAATTTTTTAAAAGGCTAGAGATGTAGCTCAATCCAGAGGCTCTAGGTTCAATGCCTAGTACCAGGAAAAAAAAAAAAATTCCTTGATAATAGAAGGTTGCATCACAAATCAGTGGTATAACGTTCAGTAGAAGTGAAGAAGACATCATGAACCATATAGAAAAAGACTTTCAACTTGTTTTCTCCAAGAAAAAATAATAAGATGTATTTTTAAAACCCTTAAACAATCTAGAAAAATACAAATGAATATTTTATTGATCTAGAGAGAAGCTTTTTACAAAGCAGGTTGACTTGACCATATAAAATTTTTTTTATTCTCATATGTCAAAACACAATGTCAACCTGGCAAAAAGTATTAGTAATACATATCAGAAGTTCAATTAATGTTTAAAGTTTTAACACGTGAAGATCACTTTCAGACCAGTAAAAATAAAAAGGCATAAATATACAAGTCCAAAAAGATACATAAAACACTAGTAATTATTTTCTTAAGAGCTGAAACTCAGTAATAAGTAAATCAGATAAAACTACTATAGTTTATTTTTCCAACTAACAAAAAAAAAAACCTTATAAAATGCTGAATCTGCCCTCATTACAGCAAATTTGAGTAACTTGGTATGAACTTTCTGGAAAACATTTGGTAGTGTACGTCAGTAATACAGCACTCAGGAGGCTGAGGCAGAAGGATTGCACAAGTTTGAGGCCAACCTGGGCTACAAAGTGAGTTCAGGGCTGGCCCAGACTGCATAGGGAAACTCTTGTCTTAAAAAAGCCAAAAAAAAAAAAAAAAATAGAGAATATATGTATCTAAAACAATGCCTGAGAGACAGGAGATGCCGGCCCTGACAATTATTAGTAATATCTGTCGTTGTTCACACCACGCCTTTCATTGAGAAGAACACTGAGAATACATACATGTATATTATGTAGGGAGAAAATGCACCCAAACCACGTGTACACATCAGGAAAAGAAAAACTTGTATATATAATACTGAATTTATTGAGACATCATGAGATTAATACAAGTTACCTTCGGCCTCTACAAGAGGCTTCAAGTGGTGGCCGTTAACTTCCAGACATGCATTAACATGGGGAGTTGCTGACGTGTATGCACCTCTCATCTCTCTCTCTCATTCTCTCCTCCATCACATTTTCTTTATCTTTTCATCTTCTCTGTACACTGACATCGTTCCTGTGTCTTAGCTTATGTGACTAATGCTGGCCTGACCATAGGAGGGTGGGTGTGTTTCCAAGATACTTATATCATTTCCTTTGAATATGTACCAGGAAACAGGGTTGCTGGGTCATATGATGGTTCTATTTCTGGTATTTTGAGGAACCTCTGTACAGTTTTCCATGGTAGCTCTCCCAGTGTACATTCCCACCAACAGTGTGCAGGAACTCCCCTTTCTCCATGCCTGCAACAACACATTATCTCTTGGCTTTTGATAATAGCCGTTCCAAGAGAGGTGAGGTGATACGGTTTGAGTTTGCATTTTGCTAATACTGGGGTTTGCATTTTGCTAATACTGAGCGTATTTTTATGCTCCTGTTGGCCATTTATGTGTCTCTGGACAAATGTCTATTCAGGTCCTTTGTCCATTTTTAATCGTGTCATTCATTTAATTATTTGCTATTCAGGTATATAAAAGTCTCATACATTTGGGATATTAATCCCTTATCAGATGTATGATTTGCAAATATTTTCTTCTTTACCATTGATTGCCTTTTCTTTTTGTTGTTTGGCCTTTTCTTTTTCTTTCTTTAATTTTGTTGTTTTGAGACAGGGTTTTGCTATGCAGCTCAGGCTGCCCTCAAACTTGCAGGGATCCTCCTGCTTCAGCCTCCCCAGTGCTGGGGTTACAAGCGTGCACCACCAGGCCCAGCACCTTTCATTCTGTTGACTGCTTCTTGTAATGTGCAGAAGCGTTTCAGTTTTATGTAGTCTTGCTTGTTTATTTGTACATTTGTTGCCTGTGATTCTGTGCCATATCCAAAACAAAAATCATCGGCAAGACCAGTATGAAAGACCTTTCCCTTATATGTTCTTGTAGAAATTTTACAATTTCAGATCTTGCATTTAAGTCTTTAACCCATTTCATGTTGATGTTTGTGTATGATGTAAATGTAGTCTCGTACTGCTGATGTAGATAGCCAGCTTTTCTAACACCATCCTTTCCCCACTGCACACTGGTGCTCTTGTAAAGATTAACTGATTCTAGGGTGTTTATTTCAGGACTCTGTTCTGTTCTACTGGTCTGTACTAGAGTCTATTTTTATGGGAACAGTACCATGATTGTTTTGATTAATACACCTTTGTAATATAATTTGAGATTAAGAAGTGTGATAACTTTAGCTTTGTTCCTTTTTTTTAGGTTTAGTTTGGTTATTTAAAGTCTTCTGCCATTTCCCTACAAACGTTAGGAGTGTTTTTTCTATTTCTGTTAAAAAAAAAAAAACCACTTTTGAATGTGTTGAATCTGGAGATTGCTTTGGTTAGTATAAACATTTTAACCATGTTAATTCTTCCAGTCTGTGAACATAGGATATCTTTTCATTTATTTGTGTTTTGCTTAGGTTTTTTTGTCTGAGTTATAATTTTTATTCAGCAGATCTTTTATTCCCATAGATTACCCCTAAGTTTTGTTTTGTTTTGTTGCTATCAAAATGAGATTGTTCTCTTAATTCTAATTCAGATAACTGATCATGGTATCCGATTCTTTTAATGTGGTATTGAATTTGGTTTTTTAGTATTTGCTGAGAATTTTCCCATCTGTTCATGAGGGATATTAGCTTGGGATTTTCTTGTGTTATGGCTTTGATAGGATGGCTTTTTCTTGTATTCTCTGGCTTTCATATGATGGTAGTAAAGTCACTTACAAAGTAAATTTTGAAAATAGTGCTTCTTTAGTTTTTGGAAGAATTTGAAGATTTGCATTAATTCTTTAAGCACTTGGTAGAATTCACCTATGCACCATCTGGCCCTACGTTTCTCTTTTGGGGGAGATTTTTGATTATTGCTTTAATTTCTTTAGTCCTTGTTGACCTATTCAGATGTTCTGTTTCTTCAAGATTGTCTTCAGAGGCTGTGTACTTGTAGGAATGATAATAATACCTTGAATTTAATGAATGTTCATTAAATTTGATTGGTAAATTCTTGTTTTGTAAGAACATTATAAGATGTAGTGCATGACGTGTTAAGCTATTAAAACATTAAAGTTATAAAGCAAGAGTTACTTCAGGGATCACATAGTTCAACCTATAAGCAGGATGTTTTGTATAGCAGCATAAACACTTATTGATGGTATGAACTATTGCTACACAATAAACATGATAAAGTTTAAAAATCATTCATTATCTCTCATAATTTCAGGGAGTCAGGAATTCGAGTTATTCCAGAAGTTCTGCCTCCATCTCTTAAAAGGCTGCAGGCAGATGTTTGCAAGGACTGTATTCCTCTGAAGACTTCACTGGAGATGGAGAACCCACTTTCACGGTGACCCTGACATGTTTGGTGAGTTGGCAAAGACTGTTGGCCACATAGGCCTCCCCACAGGGCTGCTTGTTTGGGAGCAAGTGATCAATCAAGGAGGCCAGAGCAGGAGCTGCGATGCCTTTTATGACTAAGCTTTGGAATCCACATATCATGTCTGCCACATGTAGCACCAGCCTTTGTGCAGGAGGTTACCGAAGGGCCTTAGTGCTGTGGAAGCAAGGATCTTTGTAGACTCTCCCCAGGAGACCAGCCACCACCGAGTGTGGAATTTTCCACTATAGAGAATGATATATCATCTTGGGATAGGAACTCCCAACTGCTTCTTCAGTAATATGGTGTTGCTCATAATGTTGTTTCTTAATTTCAGCCCAAATGTCTCCTGCTAGCTCAAAAAAAAATTCTGCTCAATACAGTTGATTTCATGCTCTTTACAGTCTGAAAATATGCACAGTGACAGTACCTGTGACAACATCATTTTACTTACAACAACCCATTTCAAGGGCAAAAGGACACAAATAGAGCCAGGCGTTTATGCTTTCATTTATTAAATAAACAATAGACCAAGTTTTATTTAGGGTTAGTATACACAAAGGAATGTATACCAAAAACAATTTTTTTTTTGTCTTTTTGAGACAGGGTCTTGCTGTGCAGTTCAGGCTTTCCTTGGGCTCACCTTGTAGTCCAGGCTGGTCTCAAACTCGCAAGGATCCTCCTGCCTCAGCCTCCCAAGTGCTGGGATTACAGGCGTGTGCCACCTGGTCCAGTAAAATCCAGGTAGGCATCAGCCAGGCAGGTGGATGATCGGAGCATATGACCCATCCCTTCCCCAAAATGCCTCTGTTCTTCCATGTACCCCTGACACGTGACCACTTCCCTGTAGGACCACCCCAATATTCCAGTCCCCTAAGCAGCCATACTTGTAATCCTGTAGCTCAATGGCAGTTTGAGCCATGTTGTATCCATGTTGTGACTTTTCTGTGTAAATTGCTCTGACAAAGGCCCTTGGTGGCCACCCACATCCTGGATTCCTCCTGGCAGTAGCTATTCCTGTTCCCCAATAAACCTTTCCTACTCTTAACCTCCATGGTCATTTAGAATTCCTTCTTCAATTTCAGGAGACATGAACTTATAGTAGTTGACACCGAGCCTGTTCGGAGTGGTATTTTCCCTAGTATCAGTAGCGCTAACAGTCATAAAACTCTCACTCATTTAGCACTTACTATGGGCCGGGTCACACACATACCACTAATCTTATAAGGCCAAGTAGGTGTAGCTCGCACCGTTTGCTTGTAGAAAATTGAAGGTCCTGTAAATTTAAGTAACT
>PVLD010011131.1:30249-66609 GCA_004027595.1 Dinomys branickii
ATTTTAAAGACAAAAGAATGGAGACATATGAACCAGAAAAGCCATAAACAATACAGAAAATACAAAGTTATACAGAATATAGTAGGGAATTAGAACTGGATGTTGTATTACATAGTTATCTTCACATTAGTTAACACAAAAACATTAAAGGAAATACCAAATTATAGAGAAGATAGTAGGGAATTTGCACTGAATGCTGTATAATATAAAGTTATCTTCACTTCTGTTAATACAAAAACGACTGAGGAAATACAGACTTATAGAGAACATAGAAGGGAATTAGCTCTGGATGCTGTCCTACATAATGTTACCTTCACCTTTGTTACTCAGTTACACAGACGATGGCCCATTTGATCATTTAATTTTTCTCCTCCCTCATCTCCGTTGCCCTACCACTCAATCAGTCATCTTCCCTGTGATAATAACTATACTCCTGGGTTTATCTATATCCTTGGACTCTCGCCTTGGGAAGAGATGTAGCTGCCTCAGACTATACTATAACATACATGGGTGTATACAAACTGCCATGGTCGGAGGTGGGAAAGCACATATGCTTACAGCGGACTGCCTGGCTCCACCCTGTCATCGTGCTATGGGTGGGGGCAGGTCCAGACCATGAGGTGCCCAGAGCAGGGCCCTCAGCAGAGCAGCCACTGGGCCCACTGCGGAGCAGCAGAGGAGCAGCCGCGGGGCCCACAGCGGGGCAGCCGCGGGGCCCACAGCAGCGCAGCCGCAGGGCCCACAGCAGATCATCCGCGGGGCCCACAGTGGAGCATCCACAGGGCCCACTGCAGCAGAGCAGCCGCGGGGCCCACTGCAGCAGAGCAGCCGCGGGGCCCACTGCGGATCATCCGCGGGGCCCACAGTGGAGCAGCCGTGGGGCCCACAGCGGAGCAGCTGCGGGGCCCTCAGCGGAGCAACCGCGGGGCACACGCCTCCATGGGTCGCCCTCTGTGACCCTTTTGGCTCTGTCCCGTTGCTCTGATGCCAGAGGCCCTTTCTTCTCCTCCCACCTCCTCCTGATCTCCAGCATTACTGTTCCCCACCCCTTACAGCTGGGTAGTGGGTCTCCGAAGCTGAAGCTGGGAATGCCAAAACGAGGGCGTGGGCCCAGGGTGTGCTTGGAGCAGCAACCTCCTCCCTCTCTATCTTGTCTCCCTCCAACTGTGCCATGGCAGATCTCTGATCCCCTCCTCCAGAGCAGGTTCTGCTTAGACTTTCCGAGGGTTTCAGTTCCCATTTCAGATCCTTCTCGAGTTCAGGATATCCACCTCTTTCCTCTCTGTCCTTCACATGTTGCCACACTGCTATGTCTGAGTGGCATTCCTCCAGGAGGTTCTCTCTCTGCTGCCTACCTGGTCGCCATGGGTTCATACAAGGTTCATATATGCAAGCAGTATGGAGACACTCTTGTTGCTCGTATTAGTAGTTTGGGGTGAGTCCTGAAGCCCGTGGACTCGTCCCATTGCTGTCAGGAACAGGTGGTGATTGCACAGGCCGCCGAGACTCAAGGTGCTCACAGAGGGCGTTCAGGGTGGGAGCCGAAGCCCAGTAACTCAGTTCATGCTTCCTGCTTGATGTTGGAGTGAGAAGGGCATGGGGCCGTGTGATCCACCTCCATCTGCAGCTCTCTCTTGCTGATGTGCTCCAGTTCCCGTTTGTTCCTTGGCTGGATCCTTGGGAGTTGCGGTGGCTCTGATGTGGGTGCCGATGCACCCCACCGCTCCCCACTGGCAGCCGCCCAGACAGTGGGGAGGCAGGAGGCCACAGCCTCGAGGCAGGCATAGAGCTGGGGGTGGGGGGATGTGTACTGGCTGCTCTGGCTCCACCTTGCCTCCAGGTGCTGATTAGGAAGGCTGCTGCAGGGTGGGGACTCCTGGCTATTGCAACCTCTCATCCTCACACTGGATTTGACAAAAGTTACCAACCACCATTGCCTCTTTTCCTGGCTGTGCCCTCTCCTCTCCAGTTCTGGACCAGCTCTAGGAACTCCGCTATCCCCTGGCCAAGTCGGGAGGCTTCCATGAGCATGGGTCTCCGAAGCTGAAGCTGCAATTGCTGGGACGAGGGCTTGGGCCAAGAGTGTGTTTGAAGCAGTGGCTTCCTCTTTCTCCGTCTCTTCTCCCTCCGACTCTGCCGTGGTGGCCCTCCGATCCTTTCCTCCAGGAGAGGTTTTGCTTGGTCTTTCCTAGGGCTTCAGTTTCCATTTCAGATCCTTCTTGGGTTCAGGGTACACACCTCTCTCCTTTCTGTCTTCATATTGCTATATTTCATTGTCTGGGTGGTAATCCTCTGGGAGGTTCTCTCTCTGCTGTCTACCCGGTTGCCATCTTCTAAGTAACTTTTTTAAATGGACGGAGCCAGTGACTGGTGAGGCTAGGGTGGAAATTGAGATCTGTCTTCCCTCCGGAAACATGGCTGCTGCTAGTGCATTATGCCCCCACACACAGCTTCCTACCCGAATGGTGAGAAACTTGGAGATTGTTTCTGCAGTGTATCCCTTACTATATCATCAGCGTGACGCAAAGGGGAAATTTCACGGAGCAGTCTTTTTTGGCTTCCTAGAAGGAACCAAGTACTTAGTGTGAAACAGCCTTTTCAAATTTTCTTTTCAGACTATTAACTAAAAATACTACACACCTAGCAACATATAGCTCTTTACCATTTAACTTCCAACTGAATTACTTTTCCTTTTGTGTGTTAAATAATGTCTAACAACACACATAAACACTCCTTTACACTTAGCTCTTTCCATTTTTTTCTTACCTAATTATAATGAGATTTTTAATTCAGGATATGGGGACTAGGGTATTGGGGTGAAGAACTCATCCACGTTCAAGAGAAAAATACTATTTTAGAGTTATTCTTCAACCAGTATCCAAGGTTGTTCTTAAACTTCCCTGTTTCATATGTTAGCTGCTAATGGCATGTGGCTGTCGATGTATAAATGAATTCAAAACTAAAACTGAAAATTTAGTTCCTAGTTGTACTAGCCACGTTGCAAGTGTTTAATAGCCACCTGTGGCTAGTCACCACTCTACTGGACAGCATGGATACAGAAATTTCTATCAACATAAAACATTCTGTTAGCTAGGTGTGGCAGTGCACACCTGTAATCCCAGCACTTGGGAGGCTGAGGCAGGAGGATCTTTGGGAATTTGAGACCAGTCTGGGCTACAAAATGAGCTGAAGGCCAGCCTGAACTGCATAGAGAGACTCTATCTCAAAAAGACAATTTTTAAATAAAATAAAATAGTTCTGTTGAACAGTGCTGAGAAACATGTCATAATGAATTTCTCAGATGAGATAAAACAAAATAAACCAAAATGAATAGCCAGGCTATATATTTTTTTTTCTTTTTTTTTATTTTAAAGACAAAAGAATGGAGACATATGAACCAGAATAAGCCATAAACAATACTGAAAATGCAAAATTATATAGATTATAGTAGGGAATTAGCACCAGATGCTGTATTACATAATGTTATCTTCACATTAGTTAACACATAAACATTAAAGGAAATACCAAATTATAGAGAAGATAGTAGGAAATTTGCACTGCATGCTGTATAATATAAAGTTATCTTCACTACTGTTAATACAAAAACAATTGCGGAAATACAAATTATAGAGAATATAGTAGGGAATTAGCTCTGGATGCTGTCCTACATAATGTTACGTTCACATGTTGCTCAGTTACACAGATGATGGCCCATTTGATCATTCAATTTTCTCCTCCCTCATCTCCATTGCCCTACCACTCAATCAGTCATCTACCCTGTGATAATAACTGTATTCCTGGGTTTATCTATACCCCTGGACTCTCACCTTAGGAGGAGATATAGCTGCCTCAGACTATACTATAACATACATGGGTGTATACAAACTGCCATGGTCAGAGGTGGAAAAGCACCTATGCTCCCAGCGGACCGCCCGGCTCCGTCCCATTGCCATGCTATGGGTGGGGGCGGGTCCAGTCCGTGGGGCACCCTCAGCGGGGCCCACAGCGGAGCAGCCGCGGGGCATGTGCCCCCATTGGGGCACCCTTGGTGACCCATTCGGCTCTGTCTTGTTGCCTCGATGCCAGAGGCCCTTTCTTCTCCTCCTCCCTCCTCCTGATCTCCAGTATTACCGTTCCCTACCCCTTGAAGCTGGGCACTGGACGAACTTACGATGCTTGGTATAAGGGCTTGAAATCTCCCCAGCTCATTCTCACTGTGTTAGTTCAGGGTATGAACTGAGTTTAAAGATTAGTTCTAGAGTAGAGTTGGAGGATTTTCTCAGGTCTGCTGTATAGAGTATGTTGTTGTTTTTCAGTCTCCCGGTCTGCTGCTTTTCATCTAATGTGTTGCTATGGGTTAATGCAAGGTCCATATGTGCAAGCTGTAAGGAGACCCTCTTGGTGCTCACATTAATAGTTTGGGATGAGTCCTGAAGACCATGGATTCGTCCCATTGTTGCCAGGAACAGGCGATGCTTGCTCAAGCCACCGAGACTCAAGGTGCTCCCAGAGAGAGTTCAGGGTGGGAGCTGAGTCCCAGCAACCCAGCTCATGCTTCCTGCCTGATGTTGGAGTGAGAAGGGCATGGAGCCACGCAATCCACCTCCATCTGCATCTCCCTCCCATTACGGTGCTGGAGCCCCTGTCCGCTCCTCGGCCAGATCCCTGGGAGCCGCTGCGGCTCACCGCTGAGCTTCCCCGCTGCTCTCTGCCCGTAGCAGCTCACCCAGAGGAGAGGCAGGGGGTCACCGCCTCGAGGCAGGTGCAGAGCCAGGTGTGGTGGGCTGTGTACTAGTTGCATTGATTCTCTCCAGGAGCTGATTAGAAGGTTGCCGCATGGTGGGGACTCGGCCCCAGAAGCTGTTGTAACTTCTCGTCCTCACACTGGGTTGGACAACTGTTCCTGACCGCCATTGCCTCTTTTCCTGGCTGTGCTCTCCCCTCTCCAGCCCTGGACCAGCTCTCAGAACTCCGCTCTCCGCTGGCCGAGTTGGGAGGCTTCCGTGAGCGTGGGCCTCCGAAGCTGAAGCTGTGAGCGCTGGAACGAGAGTGTGGGCCAAGGGTGTGTTTAGAGCAGTGACTTCCTCCTTCTCCTCTCCCTCCAACTGCGCCAGGCCGGATCTCCGATCCTTTCGTCCAGCAGAGGTTTTGTTTAGACTTCAATTCCCATTTCAGATCCTTCCTGAGTTCAGGATACCCACCTCTTTCCTTTCTGTCTCACATGTTGCTATATTCCTATATTACTTTGTCTGAGTGGCATTCCTCCAGGAGGTTCTCTCTCTGCTGCCTACGTGGTCGCCATCTTGAAGTCCTCTCGTAAAATTTATGTAGTTATTTGTTACTTTCTAGTGAATTGACCATTACATTTCTAAAATTCTGAAATGGCCAACAGACCATAGAAAGATACCACTTTAGGCTCCTGCTTGAAACCAACAGCTACAGGAAACTGCTGGCGTTGATTCAGGGCCATTATATATTATTTTAAATCCTATTTCACAGTTTCATTCTTGACAATGTCTACATCTAGACTTTCTTTTTAAATTACGTATGTATATATTAAGTGTTAAGTAAATTTGCCTATGGTTATTTTGTATTTATAAATCTAAACACAAAATGGACTTGGAATATAGCTCAGTGGTAAAGTGATTACCTAGCAGGGAGGTGGCCCTAGGTTCGATCCTGGATTGGAAAAAAAAATCTAAGTTCAAAATGACTAAGTAAATTTTATTGAGTACTTCAGAAATAGTGCTGAGTGTTTTGGTTCATTTGACCCTTAGAACAAATATGAGCTTATTGTGACCGATTTGGAATAAATAAGAAATACAGAGAAAGTCACCTTTAATTTCCAAACCTAACATTAATCACTGTTGACATTTCTAGTGACTTCTGCGGTACACTGTCCAGACCCCAAGATACACCTGCCAGGAACTTTAGCTGCTGATCTCTCAGAGTTGAGTTCCTGTCCAAACTTATCTCCGGTGAGGGAAAGTACCCCACCCAGGATTATAGCCTCTCTCTGACGGGCCCAAATCCAGTGACCGGTTGGTTGTGCGTGTACAAAGGCATAGTTCCTCAGTAGGGGTGGTAGGGAACCCTAGGGCATCCGGTGGTAGCAGGTCAGGCCTCTGTGCAAGTGTCCTGCCGTAGACCTTCTCTGCCTACTCCTGCTCGTCTTACAGGTGCTGCTCCTGGGGGCGCTCTCTGTAAACCACCTACACACACATCTCTGCCCCAAGTCTGCACCTGCAGAACCCAACCAAAGTCAATATTTTGAGACATAGTTGCCATCTTATCTTTTTTGGTGTGTATCTATGTAAATTTTTTAAATTTAAATTTATTTTATTCTTGGGGGAGGAAGACGTAAGGAAGAAGAGAGTAAAGGGCCAGTGATCAAGGTATATTGTATATAGTTATGTACATTCCCCTAAATAAACATTACTAGTCCATTTTGCAAACATAAACTACTGTAAGTAAATTAAAAATAATTGTACTCCAACCCCCACATTAGAAATTTATTTGTCTTATAAGCTAATTTTTAATCAATAATATTTTATGAATCACAGCATATATTTATACAGCTACCTGGGATTCACACTGCACACCGTATTCAGTCAATCTTTTTTTTTTTTTTTGGTACTGAGAATTGAACTCATGACCTCACGTTTGCCAGGCAGGCACTGTGCTGCTGAGATAAATACCTGACCTTCCATCAGTCTTATATTTTTTAATATTTTGGTATTTCCTGTTTTTCATGGTGGTAGACCCTAAAACTTAACATTACAAACTCCCATTCCCAGCCTCACTAACCTAATTCTGAAATGAGAAAACCAAATATTCCCAGATAGTTTTCCTACTGTCACTTAGAAGTTCTAGTGGGCCAAGGATATAGCTCAGTGGCACAGCACCTGCCTGGCGAGTGCAATGTCCTGAGTTTGATTCCTGATACCAAAAAAAAAAAAAAGTTCTGGCCATTAAGAAGTGAGTTTAAGTTATAAGCCTACCTACTTTGGAGGCTAAGATAGGAGGATCACAAGTTTGAGGCCAGCCTGGGCAACTTAATGAGATCCCACCTCACAAAAAAAATTAAAGATTTCAGTGATGGAGTACTGGCCTAGCAAGTGTGAGGTTCTGGGTTTGATTCCTACACTGAAAAAAAATTATGTATGCATAGCGTGTTTAGACTTTCTAAATATCACTATTCCTGACATTATTAGAAATTAAGTGATTAACATATTTGTACTGATACATACATAGCAGTAACATAAAAACCTGGGAGGGAAGGAATTAGTATCCCACATTTCCAGCATCTCTGTTTCTTGATTTTGTGTAGCTCTGACCTTAACTCTTACATTTCTTTTCTTGGAAGAATAGAAAAATAATCTACAAAGTCTTCCTAAACCTATTTCCATAAGCTGGCTTGGATAAATTATAGTTTTATTATATGTACTAAACCTGGGGCTGGGGATCTAGCTCAGCGGCACAAGCACCTGCCTGGCAAGTGCAAAGTCCTGAGTTTGATTCCAGGTACCAAAAAAATCAAATATATGTACTAAACCTGGGTAGGAATAATAGCCAATCATTTTACATAAATCTTTTTTCTTAGCTTCTCCAGTGATTTACTTTCAAAATGTAGTAGTGGATAAAAAAGGAAACAGACCTTCAATAAACAAAGCTTTTTTCCTCAAATAGAATATTTTAGCAAATATGCCCCCTGCTTAGTGGTCATGTCTGCTAGTACAGAATCAACAGGGTTTGTTTTGAAGCAAGCATTATGTGTACTGTTTTGCATTCTAGACAGTTGTAAATTAACTCTATATATTTACCTGAGACTCGGCATGGTCTCCAGCATTAAAATGTTTTCTTAGAATAAACATGGAGACTCAAAGAATCTGAACTGAACAATCATTTTAAGTAAGAAAAGGAACTACCGCAATGAGAAACAGATACGGGGACAGTTTTTGTGTTGAGCTTCCTGTTGGTGCACACGTCACAGTGCAGACCCTGAACGTAGTGACACCCCCGCCCCACAGTGCCTGCTCTCACAGCCCTGAGGCTGCCTCTATTTCGGCATCACCCGAAATACTGGGTTGGCTCATTCTGGCCCCAAGCAAAGGATGGGGTTGCTTTGGGATACTGTTGCAAACCAGAGGACCTCAACTTGTATCCAAGATAGAGATGCTCCTGACTGCTCCCTCCTGGTGTTTTTAGGAAAGAAGATAGCTCTGGACCAGGCCGGGCTACCAGCAAGTTGCCTTAAAAATAATGGAATCAACTAGACTTTTTAAAAAGTTTTAACAGTCCTAGAAGTGAAACCCAGGGCCTTGCATATGCTAGGTCAGGGCTCTACCACTGAGCTCCACCCCCAGCTCTTTTTATTTTTAAATTTTCCTATAGGGTTTTAAGTTGCCCAGGCAAGGCCTCGAACTTGTGATCCTCGTGCTCCAGTCTCTCACTTAGCTGGGATTACAGGTATGTGCCGTAACACCCAGGAAAAAGTGGTTTTTTGAGTAGTCCAGGTCTGCCATGAACTTTCCTTGTAGCTCATGCTGACCTCAGACTCATTGATTCAAATCTGTAGTGTCTATTAAAAGTACAGTTTAAAACTTATGAGATAAGATTGCCTGGGCTCAGGTGGCCCGGCCCAGCGGTGACACGATCTTCGGGAAGATCATCGCAAGGAAATCACATGTACTTTTGCCTGTGTATGGCCAGATTGAAGACATTATAAAAACCCATATGTAATAAAAGACATCACTGCATGGTTTAAAAAAATAAACATAGAAGTTACTGTTTTTCCTGTCAGTGATCCTTCTGCCTTGGCCTTCTGAGTGTAGGGGTGACAGGTATATGCCACAACAGCTTAAATTATTTCTTTAAATAACTAGACTGGGCCTTCAGAGTAGGGAGAGCCTACTCTGCCTGAATTCTTTTGCTGCCTCTCGTCAGCTGTGAGTCCAACCCTAGAACTTGCCTCTTAGTATGGTCACATCATAAAACATATATTCAGTTGGAAAAAAGGTTTTTTCTTAAGTATTTTGATTCTTTGACATTATATCATGCTTTCAGCACTTTACCTCAAAGCTCGCCAAGTTATAGCAGAGTTTAGGAATGATTTTATACTTTCAAATGTTACATAAAAAGAAAAGGCTGGGCATGGTAGAACATGCCTGTCATTCCAGCACTCAAGAGGCTGAGGCATGAGGATCACTGAGAGTTTGAGGCTAGCCTGGGCTGCATAATCGAATTCAAGACAAGCCTGCACTCTATGGCGAGATGCTGTCTGGAAAAAAAAGAAAGAAAAAGTAAGAAAAGGATGGAAGATTTCATGGGACCCACAAAGCCTAAAACTTCCTTGATTCCTTGTGGGAAAATTTTGCTTGTTTTCTGATCCTTGTAAGCTGTATTATTCATGACGCATGTTTCATTTACTTTATTGGTGTCTTAGGTGCAAGAAATGGAAACCATTTTTCAGCAAAAAAGATTGACTACAGGAGTTTACAAAATCATTGGAAAATCTAAAGGAAGGGTCAGTTAGCAAACCTCCAGGAATGATTCCTAAGACAGGATTGTGGACAGTTTTACGGGGTGAGCTGCTGTCTCTGCAACAGTCAGAAAAATTACAGACAACGGCCCATACCTGTAATACCACCCTGAGGTGGGCTGAGACAGGACAGCGGACAAGTTCAAGTCCCATCTGGGCAACAGAGCAGGACATGGACACTGTCTTTCTTTCTTTCTCTTTCTTTCTTTCTTTCTTCCTTTCTTTCTTCCTTCCTTTCTTTCTTTCTTTCTTTCTTTCTTTCTTTCTTCCTTTCTTTCCTTTCTTTCCTTTCTTTTCTTTCTTTCTTTCTTTCTTTCTTTCTGAGACAGGGTCTCTCTATGTAATTCAGGCTGGCTTTGAACTTGCTGTGTATCCCAGGGTGGCTTCAAACTTGCCATGATCCTCCTGCCTCAGCCTCCCAAATGCTAGGATCAGATTTTAAAATAAAAAGGGTCGGAGATGTAACTCAGTGGTAGACCACTCCTAGGTTCAATCTCCAGTACAGGAAAAAACAAAAGCAGGAGGGAGTCATGTGTGTCTGTTAGAGTCCTGAGTTCAAGGACGCACCAAGGTAGCAGGGATATTACAGTCTCTGTTACCTTACAGCTACCTCTCAACACCCACATAGTTACTGCCTCGATGCTGACAGAAAAGCCCAGTGTGTCCACAAACGAGTTTGCCAAGAGAAACAAAACAGAGGGCTGTAGCCTGGGATCCATCTTTCCATACACCTCGTTAGCAGATGCAGAACTCCAGCTGAAGAAGACGGATGCAGTGTGGGTTATCCTCGGTTAGCCTCTGAAAAGCCAAGTTGAGGGACCCAACACAACCGGTTTGTGGCTTTCGGCTCTTTTGAGCTCTTTGGCCAGCTCCTCATCTTTTCTTTAAGAAACTTGAGACATGCCATCCCCACCCTCCACTCTTACTGGATTGAATACCCTTGTGTGAACTGTAGCTCTTTGGCCTAGCTTTGCAGTGTGCGTGGATTCGTTAGGGTTCACTAGAGGCACAGATTTAATATGAAATGTTTGTATGATTACACGAAGGATCTACTAGGTAGGCTTTCACGATCAGAAGTGGGAGAGTCCCGGTGGCTGCCTGCCAGACCGGCGGTAGAAGAATGGAAACTGACTGTCTGTGAGCTAGAGGGCTGGAGCATCCAGGTGATGTTTAAAAACCTGAAAGCTCACTGCGGACTTCTGGGGTGAGGTTGTCGGAAAGCCGAAGATCTGCTTTGGAAGCCGGGAGAAACGGGAAGGCCAGAGCTCCTCGGAAGAAAACGGTGTACTTCCTCCTCTGCCTTTTTAGTTCATTCAGGCTACAAGCTGATTGGTTGGTGCCCACCCACATCCAGGCTGGGTCTTCCCTCCTTAGTTTGAGGCCTACATGTTAGTCATCCACAGACACAGCCAGAGTTTAATAACCTGGTAGGCGGTTCTTATTCAGGTCAAGTTGATGCAGCACAATTAAAGATCACAAGGCCCATCATTCCATTTCATGACATCTAGACTTGGTGCTGCTTCATCCACTGGACTGGCTCTTTGAAAGCAAAAACTCAGTCTTAGCATTGTGTAGAAAATAAATGTGTATTTGGAGGGAAAAAGAAGGAGAAATTTAAAAATGTATTGTGTATATGCATCCACTCCCCATGGTGAATATAATCATATACTCTAAACATGTACTGATAGAAGGCCAGGAATGGTGCTGCATGACTATAATCCCAGCATGCGGGAGGCTGAAGCAGGAGGATCGCCACAAATTCAAGGCCTGCCTGGGCTACATAGTGAGTTCAGGGACACAGTGAGACCCTGTCTCAAAAAACCAAAACTAGAAACAAAGATAAGTAGTGCCTATACTTTACAGTCACCAAAAGCTTTTCTCATTTTCTGTTATATACTATTACATACTGATATCTGTATATAGTGGAAGCTTGGTTAATGTTATTCACTGATGAATGTCTTTTTGGCAAGGTAAAGAAAAGTTCTGCCAATACTCCATATGTCTTTCTTTGATACTCTATATACTTATTTAGAGTAATAAATGCTGTGGAGGAGTTTCAACATGCTATATAACATTCTAAATATTTTAAATCCATTACCTCATTTAACACCTCTATCCTAGCAAATACAAACTATTTTTATTGTAGTTTTTTTAGATGAAGAAACTAGGCTTTTGAGAAGGCAGCTACACAGCAAATGACAAAACTGGGGTTCATATCAATATTTGAGTAATACCCGAGTCTGTACCCTCAGTCATTATGACAGTGATGCTTGCAGTAGTGAGGAATGGCTCCAGACATTGTGCTGGGCACTGTACACGTGCGGTTCCAAGTTATGTATCTTCTTGCACGTGACTGCTATGGTAGGTTTTATATGAAATGCGATAGAGACGGATCTCAATACCTGTGATCCATTGATGGTTCTTTTAATTTGCTTTGTCACCTCGGGTAAACTACCGACTCACTGGAGTTCATAATTCTGTAAAATATTCCAAAATTTATCCAAAACTCTATGGATAAATTCTACCCTGTCTTTCACTCTATAAGTATTATTTCCATATGAGAAAAGTTAACACACCCTCTAAACTGAAGCCCCTGTAGAATCTTGACTTTGCTGCATAGTCTTTGCACAGCGTCACTAGGACGCGGTCCAGCATCCAGCAGGCTCCAGTGGGTGTGTATGTACTGCGGTTATGTCAGTACAGGTTGGAATCTGTCCAGGGGACAATACCCATCTTCACAAGAAGCTGTGCTCATTGTCATTTATCACCTGCCTGCGAGGATGACCTTCAGATGTAGGTCAGGGCTGCCAGAAAGAAATCAGCACTCAGGACCTTTGGAAACTTTTTTTTCCTGTAGTCTTACATTCTTATTCTTAAAACAGAGCTACAGTCACTGCCCACACAGTGACTCCCATAACTGAATGCAGAAAGTTTTTTGTGTGTGAAATTGCGCTGAGTCCATGACAGAGTCTTGGCTTGTGGACCGTGGCAGATACGGTAGAGTTTTCCACAAGGAGTCAGTTCTTATTCTGCTTTCTGTCTCTTACAGGACAATTAGGAATGACAGATCATTCCAGAGCTGTTCCAAGGTAACATAAAAGGGGAGGCTTGACCCTTGAGCAGCAAGAAAACTCCCCAGACTGTGTCCATGTACTCATGATCCACTTTCCTTTAAGGACTTGGTACAGAGCAGATCAACACAGGAGACTGGAAACGGATATTGCAAACCCCTCGTCTGGGGTGGGGGATGCAGCTCAGTAGTAGAGCGCTTGCCTAGTAGGTGCAGGGTCCAGAGCTTAATCCTCCACACCAGAGAATAAATAAATAAATAAATATCTCTGAAACCTGTTCATATGTGCATCCCTGCATTGCTTAGTAACTGTTACCATGGCACCAAGGCAGTTTGACAGAGGTGCCTTTTGAACACAACCCGTACAAAGGAGAGATTAGCAGCTCATCATGCGCTGTCTTATTCTTCATTAAATCGTGTTGTCCCACTATCCTTAGCTGTTGCCTCTGTCGTTCTTCTTTCTAATTGCATCAAGCATGGTGCTAGGAATGTGTTAGGTAGTCAAAGACATATTGGCTGAGTTTAAATGAATGGTATTTCTGCTGGGTCTTCCTTCCTGAGCCACAGAAAGTTACCCAGGCAGAAATTTGACTCAAAAGCATGTGTACTACATTTGTCTGCAGGATCAAATCTAGGCTGTATTCCTGACTGGGCCGGCCCAAAACAGACTTTAGGTTGAAGAGGTAAAAGGATGGGAATTAGGTACTCGGAGTCACTAGCGGGCTAGCGTGCAGATGTGTAAGTGGAATAGTAAATGGGTAGTCACTGGGGAGGCCATTCAAGGCCAGAAGCTTGGCACAAGGATCTGGGATGGAAAGTTTGACAGTGGTTTCCGGAGTGTTTAATGTCAGGCCTCAGTTAAAATCCTGAGGACAAGGAAGTCCACCACCAACTCTTCCAACTGAGAGAGCTGCCGGGCGCGGTGACGCACGCCTGTAATCCCAGCACTTGGGGGGCCTAAGGCAGGAGGATCATTGCGAGTTCGAGACCAGCCTGGGCTACAAAGTGTGCTCAAGGCCAGCCTGAACTGCATAGCGAGACCCCGCCTCAAAAAGACACACACAAAAAGAAAGCAAGCAAATGAGAGAGCTTTTCAAGGCCCTGCCTCTCCCTTATGCTCAGGTAGCACTTGGCCGGGGAAGCCTTAGTGTATGAGTGAACAATAATCTTCTATTACAGCCTTTTCCCTAAGGTGTTCTTACATTTCATTTTAACTGTCAGTTATATAATCATCCTGCATTTCATTTACTATGCTTAATGTGTGTCATTTCACCATTTCTTTTTAAAAAAGAGCTCAGATGAGGACACATCGTCTTCATTTTAATAGCCCACAGACCTATTTCTGCCACCCTAAAATCTGCGCTCCGGTCTTTCCAAGAGACCCCCCCAGGTGTGCCACAGCCAGTTCATAGATTGATATTCATGTCATGTGCAAAGCTGAAAACAGCCGCAAGCGTCTGTCCTTGCAATTCTGTAGCAGTAGCTTCAGTTGCTAATGACTGAATTTGACCAGACCGGTGGATCAACCACTGGGACGAAATTATCACCGTGGTATTGTGCTCACTGGGACAGATAGCATGAGTTACGGACGCCACTTTTCCCAGAAGAGAACAGGTGAAATCCTTGTAAACCTGTGAGGGAATCTGACCTAGTTCCTCGAAACTAAAATGTTACCGTCCTTGAAAGTAAAACTGGTTGCACATGGGGGCTTTTTCCCTCCTCACCAGTGCTTCTGAGTCCCTGCGATAGGGAGAAGGCACAGCTCTGGGGCTCACCTCCACCGCGGATAAACCTGACTGCTCCAATTTGGGGGGCAGGCAACTGATATGACTTAATTTTATCAAAAACGAGGCCTCTAGTTGTCGGAGTCTGTGAATACATAGTTGTGGTTGCAGCACTTGGGACCCCGTCTCCGTCCGCCCTGTCCTTAGTACAGTGCCTGGCTCAAATGATCGGTGAATATTGGCTGAGTGAGCGAATGAATGAATGAATGAATGCATGGAAAGCTCTTCACGGTCTGACTTCTGCTGCCTTTCCAGTTGTAGTTCCTACAGCCCAGTTTCCCAAAGCCATGTAATTTATATTCGGGGGAAATTATTATTGAGCTATGCATGGTGGCACATGCCTGCAATCCCAGCACTCAGGAGGCCAAGGCAGGAGGATCTCCACAAGTTCAAATCCAGCCTAGGCTATGTCGTTCTTGACTACATACTTTGTCCTTGTCTCCATATCAGCCCCTTCCCAAAATGTTGAGTTTCCTTTAAAAAAAAAAATCTGCTTTCCCACTCCTGTGCCTCCGCTGTTGCATACTAGTGTGTTTGCTTCATATCCTGGATAGGAATAGGTTACCATGTTTCCTGTTCACCTCCCCTGTTACCTGCTTCATGAAAACCTGAGAGTGTCTAAGACATAAGCCATTTGTCCTAAGCTTCATAAACATTCGAATCTCCTGGTCATTTATTATCAAAGACCTTATAGATTTGGGCTTTTTTAAATTGTTAACTTATTCCCCTTGCTGCACAGTAGGGTCCTTGAAGCTAGGCACTGGGTCTTACTAGTTTTTAAAGTGCCCAACACGTAACACTCTGTAATTAGTAGTTTAAATGATTACAGCAATCTGTTTTGCTAGTATTACATGATGGACCCCAGAAAATACACTGATTTTTATAATTTTGCTTAAGATGTAATTGTTCTGATCTGTAGACATCATTTAAACTGTAGAACCGGGTTGGGAATAAACCTTCAGTCAACAGTTTCTTTCCAAGTCTGCATCAGATTGGAGGAGTCATTAGGACTCTCCCTGTGTGCTTTAAATAACCGTGGGTTTGTTTCTTTTATTAGAATTCATATCTTGTGCGGCTCTTTCGAGTGCTCTTTCTTCAGTGTGGATATATCGTTAAAAACTTAATTCCTCTGAACTTTCACTTTCTATTCTTTCCTGTCTTTCCTGGCATTTGCATCCATGCACCCGTTTACCCAGGAGGCACAGGTCTGCCGGGACCCTTGGGGTTATGCGTTCTGGGTGTTATTAAACATGGCATTCTAGAAATACCATCTTCCTGACAATGATAAAACTGAAGATTCCCTTCCATTATTTTTAATTGGCTATCACTACCTGTGCAGCATAAAAAGAGAAGAGATGAAACACAGGTTATCCTAGAACTGAGCCTGGAAATTGAAATTCAGGGCTGCTACCCATACACAGGTCAGGGTAGAATGTCTCAAATTTTCAAGTAAAATTATTTTCTTACCCTCCTCTTGCAGGCACCTGTAGTCATGCTAGTTTCTTTCCTGTGCCTTTGTTACTGTCTTCCTTTCTGCCTTGTCTAATCAAATCCTGCTTTTTTCATTGTGTATTCTGATTTACATTGCATCATAATATGTAGCCATAAAGTATTTGTAATGGATTGACAACTGATGGTCAACTCATAACCCGCAGCTGAACTGAGTCAGCGTGGTTGGGAGTGGGAGACCCACCTGGGGATTGTTGCCAGCAGCATAAGAGGCAGACCTGGAGGAGAAGAAGAAAGGCTTTTGGGAGCTGAGACAGGCTGTTGGAGCTGGTAGCAGCTATAAGGAGCTATTGGTTCTGTTGGAAGAGCTCATCATACTGGCTTTCCTGATGAACTTGGCTGTTCTCATCCTCCAAGGAGCTCAGGACCTCGGCACTGAGAATGGCTTTGGTTCACTTTGGGGGAGCTCTGGTTCTCACTGAGCATCACTTCCTGGCTCTGAGGGGAAGATGGTGCACTGCCGGTTTCCAGGAGAAGCTTGCTGCGTTGGCTTCCCTGACGGGAACTCACATCTTGATCATCGGAGGAGCTCAGGACCTCACTGTTGGCTGTGGTACCCTTCTGGGGAGCTCTGGTTCTTCAGAGCATTGCTTCCCAGCTGCAGTGCAGATCCCTCAGCCTGCTGGCACAGACTTTCTAGATTCCACCACTGACTTTTGGAACTTCCTAGTGCAGATCCATGAAACAGGCCTGCAAGAGACATTGTCATGGGCTCTGGACCTCCAGTTGGATTCATGGGAGGCATTGTTATGAGCTCTAGGTCTTCAGCTCGACTCATACAGGATATTTTCATGGGATCCAGGCCCTTGGCTAGTTTCCTTGGTCTTAGTGTGTGGAAAGATTTCCTACACTCTTTTTTTTATAGTGTTCTTTGGGTGACTGTTATAAATAATCATATAAAATGTTTCCTGTATTATATTGTTCCCCTTGCAAAGTGTCCCCCAAACCAACACAGTACTTTTCCACTTTTTAAGGTAATTGTTTAGTCTTCTTGTCCTAATTGCATTCTTTTTCAAAACATCTCTTTTTCATTGAAAACATCTATTGAGCTAGGTAGGGAGAAAGTGGTAAACAAATCATCCGTGCCCCATTTCATAAAACTCATGGTTGAATGGAGGTGATATTCGTTAAATAATAGCATAAATAACTGTAATAGCTAAGTGCATAATAGGATAAAATTGAAAATAGCCTCCATGAGAAAATGGCATTTAAGCTGAATCTTATGGGTGCAAGTGGAAATAACCTTGTAAAGGTGGGAGAAGTATTCCTGGCCTCGGGTCACAGCAGCATGAGGTGTAGGGTGTTTGGCTGATAACAGATGAAGAGGGTTAGAGTTTGTGTCTCCATGCTAATACCCGAGCTTCATGCGCTCATACGCAGGGCTTTGGGAAGGTTGGATCACGGGGTGCTATACTCACAGGTGGGTCAGTCCACTGAGTTTATAGCTAAGTATGGTTATGACTTGGGGGGATTGGTCAGAAAAGGTGGGTTACCAGGGGCCTGGAAGAGCACATCTCCCTCCCTAGCAGCTCCTCACTCTTTCTGCTTCCTAGCTGCCATGACATGAGCAACTGTCTTCCTCAGCAAGCGCTTCCCCCACGCCACTTCTGCCCCAGAGCCAGCCGACTATGGACTGAACCCTCTAAACTGTGAGTCAGAGTAACCCTCCCCTCCTTTAATTTCTTGGTACTGGGTGTTAAGTCCTAGGAACAATGAAAAAATAAAGCCAGCATGGTGGGAGCATTGCACAGCTAAGAGGGAATGATTTGAGGGGGCAGCAGTAAGCAATACTGCAGTGGCACCACAAGCCACATTAAGTGTTTTGGACTTAATTCTATGAAAAACAGAAAAGCTATTGCAAGGTTTTAAGTAAAGAAAAGGTAAGATCAGGTTTGATTATTTTAATGACTATGAGCAAACTGAAGATTCAGAGAGACCATTAAAATTCTATTATTATAATCTTGGTGTAGAATAATGTTTTTTAATCACACTGTAGACAGAACTCACAGGGCTTAACTGTTTTATTCTGTGATGAATTTGGTTCTTATCTTGCCTAGATGGAAAGGTGAAAAACCCCTTTCATGGAACATAGATGGATTCACGACTAACTCATGAAAATAAAGCATAGTATTTCATTATGGGAAAAATAAGTGTAAACTCCATCAGGTCAGCAGTATTTATTTCATGTTCACTGTTGTTTTTCTAGCACTTAAAATAGTGTCTGGCACATAGTGGGAACTGTATCTGTACTTGTGAAATGAACTTGTAGCCCCAGAGTGCAGTACAGAGGCTGTCTGAGCAAATTGCCTTTCCAAGTCTCTGATTACAAGAAGAAAATTGTAGGATAAACTGTATCATTAGCCTCTCACATTATCTCTCCTAAAGCATAATGAGATGGAGCTTTGCTTTTTCAGACCTGGGAAATTTAGAAATTTAAGCTAACTAGTTGCTATAGGTTGAATGCAATTACCACAGATTCATGTGTTGAAACCAACATGATCATACTTGGAAGTAGTTTCTTTGAAACCTGTCTTAGTCCATTTTCTGTTGATAACATAATACCATAGACAGGGTAAGTTGTGAAGAAAAGTGGTCTATTAGGGCTCATAGTTCCATCCCAAAGCCAAGGCCATAGCTAGTGTTTGCCTTCTTGCTGGTGGAGGCCCAGTGTAACATATTACATGGCAAGAAATCGACACACACATCCCTCTGTTCTTACAAAGCCACCAGACTAAAGGTGGCAGAGTGGTGATTGTCAGTAAAATTCAGCCTCTCCTTGGAGTCCAGACACTGGAAAATAACAACTTGGGGAACAAAAGAAGAGAAATAGATCACCAGGAATCAGGAAGGAACTGACAGGAAAATCAAAAGCTACAAAGAAGCCTGACAGGAGGACTGTAGTGCAAGGGAACGAAACACTCCAGACTCTCCCCTCGTATCCCAGCTTGCACCTTCCTGAGAGGAGAGCCTGGCTCTGCAGAAAGAAGGTGAATGCTTTGGGCTCCAGGGAGAAGCAGCAGCAGTGGACTGGGCCAGAGGTGTGGGCTACCGAGGAAGCCTAGGATTCCTGTGATCTGCAGGGACAAGATGGGTGGTATTTGCTCCAAGGGGACTTTCCACACAGCTGGCAACAGCTGGGGAAGGACCCCAGCACAGGCACCCACCATGTGGCTGGAGAGTGCTTGGACAGGCACCATTGTAGGGAGGGCTTGACTGTATTTGAGACTCACCCAGTGTTACCAAGTGAGAGACAGTAGTAGACTGGGAGACAGCGACAGTGGCTGGGTAAGAGACCCACAGAAGACAGCCACACGTGGGCTGGAATAGACCTCCAGAGGGGTTTAGCTCAGGCCAGGAAGAACACAAATGCTGCCCCCCACCCCCAACCCCACCCCAGTGGGCGGACAAGCCTGACTTGAGTGTCGTGGATATGTGAGCCCTTGTCCTACTTGCATCCAGCACAGATCTGGGACTGATTGACTTCCTTATCTACCAGCACAAGTGGGGACACTTCTCAGATTGGACATTTCCACAGCCTGGGAGAAACAGAGGGGCCTCTGAAATGGAAAGGAGGTCACCTCACAAACCCACAAGCCTTAAGGTTAAGTGGGGAAAAACCATGAATTGTTGGACTCCAAAACTGTGGATGGATCCAAAAAGGAACCCACTCATTCAAGACTCTATAAGATAATTTTTTTCTGATTCTGGACTCTTTTTTTCATTTTCTCTCTTTTTCTCCATTTTTCTGCTTCCTTTTTCACTGGATTTTGAAGTCTGTAGAATTTTCCTTCTTCTTCCTTTATTACTTTTTTCTTCTTTTTCCTTTTTTTCTTATTTTTATTATCCATGTTATTTCTTTATTTCTTCTTTTTTCCTCACCCTTTTTCTTTTATCTTCTGTTTCTCATGTGTCTTTTCCAGTACCTTTATCTAATTCTGTAAGTGTCCCTCCACTCCTTAATAGGGTCCTTTGCCTCATTTCTCTCTCCTTCATCACATCTCCCATTGTGTAATTTTTCAAAAATTTTCTCTTGCATTCTCCCATACCCAGCCCCCTATATTTTAGTAATGTTATGGTTTGTGTCTGGGTGTCCCCCCAAAGCCTCATGCAGTGGTGGGGTACAGGCTTCTAGAGTTTATGACTGATCCATGGTCCAGTGCTGAGATTATGGGTGTGAGTGCTACACCCGCCCTGGGGCAGGTAGCTTGTATATAATGTAAGGGAGGGAAAGAGGCTGCTTGCCACAGTACCTCCATTTTGCTCTTGTTGCTTTTGCTGTTGCCCTCTGCCATGTGCCACTCTCCCTTGGAGCCACCTGAGTATGGACTGAAACCTCCACAAACTGTGAGCTAAATAAACCTTTCCTCCCTTAAATTTGGGCATTGGGTACTTTGTCTCAGCAACGAGAGGAAAAAGTAAACGAGACAAGTAACATAACCATTGTTTTATTAATCTTCAGATACTATGTTGTTACTTTTCCAATCGTTTCTATCATTAATGAGATGTAAGATTAAAAATTATACTTACAGTATGGGCAGCAGCAGCAACCAAAGTGAGAACAAAATGTCAGAAGTAGAAGAGAGGGATGCTTTCAAAGACCAGTTACTCAGAGATACCTGAAATAATGAGAGAACATAAAAATGGACCCAGCAACTGCTAGATGTCCCAAAGGAGACTTATTTAAGATTACTTGTGCATGTTCAGTTACTTTCTTTGACAAAGTGGCCAAAAACTTAGGCTGATGGAATGACAGCCTCTTTAACAAATGGTGCTGGGAAAACTGACTGTCCACATGCAGAGAATTGAACCTGAACCCAGGTGTCTCTCCATTTACTAAGCTACAATCAAAATGGATTATAGCTCTAAATATTAAAAGAGAAACACTCCACCTGATGAAAACCAAAATAAGTAAACTTTTTGAAGATACAGGCATAACCAAGGACTTCCTGAATGGAAAACCAGTTGCATAAGAAAAGTATCAAGAATCAACAAATGGGACTGTCACAGCTTATGTCTAGATGCCCTCCCCAAACCCTCATGTAGTCTTGGGTGGGGCTTTTTCAGATGTGGGTGGCTAGGCTCAAGGGTGCTGGGATTAAGGATGGGTGGTTACTAAATCAGTCCGCTGATGGGTCTGCCACGGCCCTAATCCCAGTATCCTAGATAGAATATAGAAGGGGCAGAAAGAGGCTGTTAAAGTCTCTTGCCTGCTCTTGGCTGTCTACTTGCTGTGGACAGTTTCTCCTATGTGATGCCCCTCTGCCAGGCCACCATGCCTTAAAGCCAGCCAACCGTGGACTGAAACCTTTACAAACCATGAGCCAAAGAAACCTTCCCTCCTTTACCTTTGGGTGTTAGTTACTTTGTCTCAGCAACAAGAAAAAGTAACCAAGACAGAATTTGTCTTAGTCTTAGATGCTTCCTCTTAGCTCTTTGCCTTCATTACTTTTTCTCGTTGCTGAGACAAGGACCCTACAAATTAAAATGTTCAGAGCAAAGAGATCACTGGCACAATGGAAACAATTCTTGCCAGCTATTCATTGGACAGAAAGCTAGTATCTAAAATATATAAATAGCTCATAAAAATCCCCCAAATAAAAGATCCACCGAATAAATGGGTAACTGAAATAGTCATTTCTCAGAAGAACAAATGTGAAATAAATACATGAAAGAAATGTTCAACTCTGGTGAATTTGTGGAGGGGGGAAAGAACCTTTCTGCTTTGTTGCTGGGAATATAAACTAGTACAACCACTGTGAAAATCAATATAAAGTTTCCTCAAAAAGCCACAACTAGACATTCCATTTGACCCAGCCATTCCTCTTCTAAGTGTCTTCCCCAAAAGAGTTAAATATATCATATTACCCATTCTCATAGCAGCACAATTCACAGTAGCAAAAAAAAAAATTTTTTTTTTTTGACTTTTTGAAACAGAGTTTCACTATGTAGTCCAGGCAGGACTTGATCTCACTTTGTAGCCCAGGCTGGTCTTGAACTTGTGATGATCCTCCTGCCTCAGCCTCCCAAGTTCTGGGATTACAGATGTGAGCCACCATACCCGGCTAGTAGCTAAATCTTAGAAACAACCTGTATGTCCATCAGAAGATGAATGGGTAAAGAAAAGGTGGCATTTATACACAGTGGATCACTACTACCATCAAGAAAAATAAATGAGTCATTTGTCAAAAAATGGAAAATGCACCTTGAGACCATTAAGTGAAATAAATCAGACATAGAAGCTTAAATAGCATGGTTTCTCTTATATGAGAACCCCAAATATAAATAAAGGGAAAAATAAAAGCTGGAATACAGAAAAAAAAAGTTTTCTAGAGGCATTCTTGCTTTATTAATCAAAACATTGTGATTTTCTGCGTTTCATGATGTTTGTAGTAATTGACAGCTTTGTAAGTGTGTATAAGCTTTAGACTTCACAAACCAAGGTTCTGTCTCTGTTCATGACAATATCACTTGGTATTTTTGCCAAGAAAACACATCTTTGGTGTTGGGGATTAGGCTATGTGATAGAGTGGCAAGGGCCAAACTGCAGGCCCCGCAGTCACAAGGCAGACGTGGACTTGCTTCAGGAGTGAGTTTGGCAGAAGGCTGCGGGATTCCTGTGTGGGAGGGATGTGATCCCGTAATTCCCCTGCTCCTGAGGCAAGGTGACATCTACTGAGGACAACACAAAGAAAGCAAGGACCCCGGTGTGGGGAAGGGTCTTACCTTCTTTCCTTTGTGAGCCAAACTTGTGCCTCGATTTACCACCTGGTTCTCCCTGCACCTGCTGTTCCAGGAGAAACACACTGTGCCTCCCTGCTGCTCTCCTCACTGCCTAATAAAAGTGGGTGGGCCGGAGAGGTCTTCGTTTCTGCCCAAGGCGAGACACCGAACTCCCATTCTCCCTGAACCTGCAAATTTCTCTTTGTCTTTCATTACCCTGCGCCATACCCGCCTTCAGCAGGCAGCCAAGGTTCTGATCAGCCTTCAGAACTTTGAATGTGAAAAAACTAAAATAAAAAACCGGGGGCCAGGAGAAAGTCCTCGATACTGAGTGAAGGGACTCCAGTCCAATGACTTTCATTCTCTTAAAGCTTCACAGTGGAGACGAAACTCCAACATGAGTGTGAGAGGGAACAAAACATACTAAAATCAGAGCAGTGCCCCTCATAATAGAGATTCCGGAGGTTGCCTAGCCCCTTCCACTCCATGAGGACCAGCGAGAAGCCAGCCATCTACAAAACAGTAATAGGGTGTTCAGATACCTACTCTGCCCAGGCCGTGATTGTTGACCTCCCAACCTCCAGAACGCTGAGAAATAAATGTTTCTTGTTTATAAGCCACCCAGTCTATGGTATTTTGTTTTATTATCCTGAACAGACTAAGGCGTTAACCAAATACTCTGGACTAAGAAATGGACAGAAAGATTTCTTGTCCAGTGGTATTGGTTAGGGTCCTCTAGAAGAACAGACTGTGTTTGTATAAATATTTGAGACAGGCTGAGAGGATCAGAAGTGGGATAATCCGCAATGGTGTTATGCGTGGCAGAGAGCCAGTGGCTGCTTAGTTGAAGAACCTGGAAACCTCTGAACGAGAGAGCTCAAGGATACAGTTCCAGTGTGAGACCGTCAAAGGCTTAGAAGCCTCCTGGAGACTCCCTGGTGTGAGTCCACACTGAAAGGCTGAAGAAGCTGTAATCAAATAAACCTCTCATTTCTACTTTAAATTGTAAGGATCAGGCATTTTGTCATTACAATGGAAAAGCCAGCCAATGTACTAGAAGTGGAATTGTGGGAACGTTTCATAACTCTGAAGAACTACCACAGTGTTTTCCAAGGGCACAGTGGATTTTTTTAAAAAGTAAAAACAGGACTTCCGGGAAGATGGCGACCTGGTAGGCAGCAGAGAGAGAACCTCCCGGAGGAATGCCACTCAGACATAGGAATATAGCAACACATGAAGGACAGAAAGGAAAGAGGTGGATATCCTGAACTCGAGAAGGATCTGAAATGGGAACTGAAACCCTCGGAAATACTAAGCAAAACCTCCTCTGGAGGAGGGGATCGGAGATCTGCCATGGCGCAGTCGGAGGGAGACGAGATGGAGAGGGAGGAGGGAGGTCGCCGCTCCAAGCACACCCTGGGCCCACGCCCTCGTTTTGGCATTCACAGCTTCAGCTTCGGAGACCCATTGCCCAGCTGCAAGGGGTGGGGAACGGTAATGCTGGAGATCAGGAGGAGGTGGGAGAAGAAAGGGCCTCTGGCATCAAGGCAACGGGACAGAGCCAAAAGGGTCACAGAGGGCGCCCCGATGGGGGCACATGCACCGCGGCTGCTCCACTGAGGGCCCCGTGGCTGCTCCGCAGTGGGCCCAGTGGCTGCTCCACTGAGGGCCCCGCTCAGGGCACCTCATAGACTGGACCCGCCCCCACCCATAGCAGGACAACAGGGTGGAGCCAGGCGGTCTGCTGTGAGCATATGTACTTTTCCACCTCCGACCATGGCAGTTTGTATACACCCATGTATGTTATAGTATAGTCTGAGGCAGCTATATCTCTTCCCAAGGCTAGAGTCCAAGGACATAGATAAACCCAGGAGTACAGTTATTATCACAGGGAAGATGACTGATTGAATGGTAGGGCAACAGAGATGAGGGAGGAGAAAAATTAAATGATCAAATGGGCCATCGTCTGTGTAACTGAATAACAAAGGTGAAGGTAACATTATGTAGGACAGCATCCAGAGCTAATTCCCTTCTATGTTCTCTATAATTCTGTATTTCCTCAATCATTTTTGTATTAACAGAAGTGAAGATAACTTTGTATCATACAGCATCCAGTGCAAATTCCCTACTATCTTCTCTATAATTTGGTATTTCCTTTAATGTTTTTGTGTTAACTAATGTGAAGATAACTATGTAATACAACATCCAGTTCTAATTCCCTACTATATTCTATATAACTTTGTATTTTCTGTATTGTTTATGGCTTTTCTGGTTCATATGTCTCTATTCTTTTGTCTTTAAAATAAAATTTAAAAAAAAAGTAAAAACAGTGCAAGCCAGCAGAACAGGGAGGAAGTGGGGATTTTGTAGTTGAGGTAGACCACCATGTTCTCATGTAAACCGTTATTATAAGATCCTTGCAACCCTGAGCTTTGCCTGTCCTGCAGATGTGATTATATCAGGGCACCCATTGGAAACCCCAAGGGGTTGCCCACTCCCTGCACCACAGGCTCTCAGCTGGGGCCGTGTAGCTGACCTCCTTCATGTTCTGACCTTATCTGACCTCAATTACAGTGATCAGATTTTCCAGCACTATCCCTGAATTTCAGAATTCGGTACTTTTACTCATAATTGCTTTTCCACTGGGAATGTTTTTATCTTCTCTAAATCATGTATGTTATTACCATCATTGTGAAATATTTCAAGCATACAATGAAAGAGACTTACATAGGAGTATCTCTAAGCTCACCACCAGGCTTTTGCCATGTGGCTTTAGTTATAAAAAATTAGCTATCAAAATCTCCTCAATACCAAACCTCCTGAGTAGGCTTCCTTAATGTTTCCAGTGAGAATTAAACCCTTTTAGGCTGGGGATATAGCTCAGTGGAATAAGCGCTTGCCTAGCAAGCACAGGGTCCTGAGTTCGATCCCCAGTACCGCAAAAAAAAAAAAAAAAAAAAAAAAAGTGAGAATTAAACCCTTTTTCCTGGGATTTCCCATAGTGCTTCTCTTTACCTCTCGCATCTGACTTGTTTCACTCGTGTGTTTTCTTTGCATATTCCTTACCATGACCTTCTCCAAAGAGTAGTGTAAAGATGATTTCAGATAAGCCAAAGACAGATGTTTAACTTTTTAATACTTGTGCTTGGTATTAATTATGCATTAAAAGTGTGTGTGTGTGTGTGTGTGTGTGTGTGTGTGTTGGGGCCGTGCTGGGACTGAACCCAAGGGCACTTTTCCACTGAGCTACCTCCTCACTTCTTTTTATTTTTATATTGAGATAGGTCCTGCTGTGTTGCCCAGATTGGCCTCAAACTTTTTATCTTCTTGCCTCAGTTACCAGAGTGACTGGGATTGTAGGTGTGTGCCATGTGCCTGGCATAAATATACATATTTAAAATATAATTCTAGAACATCAATGTTCTAGCCAGGTGTGGTGGCGCATGCCTATAATCCCAGCACTCAGGAGGCTGAGGCAGGACAATCGTCACAAGTTCAAGACCAGCCTGGGCTACAAAGTGAGCTCAAGGCCAGCTTGAACTGCGTATCTAGACCCTGTCTCAAAAAAAATTAAATAAGTATATATTCTGATTTCCCAGATTTTCTTTGAGATAAAGATAAGGTAGATAGAGGTGTTAAAAAAAATTATTGGGTAAATAATGTTAAAAATATTGAGTAAATAATTCAGATTACACAACAAAATGGTAGGTTGCATTCAAAAAGTTTAGCTCAGAAAAACTTAGAGTACAAGCCCGTGGCTGAAGACACCCAGTGTTGTTTACTTTTGTGTTCCTACACCCCAGAAAAGTCAGAATAGATGCTTATTCAATTGAATTGATTTCTCTCAGGGCAGTGAGAACTTCGAAAATCAGATGCAACATTCCAGCCCTTCTGATGGCTGTTAAGCATCTTTTCCCTCACTGATGGCCAATGCCAGGGACGGATGGAGCTTTTCCGCCTGCATCAGGACAAGTTGCCCTCGTGGGGGTTTGGTAAATATGAAATAATGCTAATAATAGTCATCCTCTGAAAGAATGAGGGCCCTTTCAGCCTATTTCGCTTTGCATATCACTTTGGGTTTTGGATCTGGTCCAGTCCACACACCCACATACACAGACACACACACTCACACTTTCTCAAAGCATTTTATATAATTTTTAGAGAAATATTTTTCTGAGGGCTGGAGGTACAGCTCAGTGGGCTAAGTGCTTGCCGCTAAGCACTAGGGCCCTGAGTTCGATCCCCGGTCCCGGAAAAAAAAAAAAAAAGAAAGAAATATTTTTCTGTCTCCTTCAAAAGCATGGTTTCATGCCATTGTTTCTTTATCATTCAGGCTGGACCATCTGAAGTCACGTTGGTGACTGGATTTAGTCTTGAGACGTAGCATTGAGAAATTATTTTGTTGTATAGCAACCCCTATCCCACTATCAGCCAAATTATGTCATACGGTTACAATACTTGTCCTGCAGTCCAGCTTTTCTTAGTAAACACAAGCCTGTCTGAAGTTTCACCTCCTCCCTGGAGTGATCTTGTATGTTCTCGGTTTGCAGAGGGACAGAGCTGCGATAAAATCTTTCGCTTTATTTCCTTTTCTATAGCCTGGATTTGGGGGCAGTGTTTGGGGCACATGGAGGGTAGAGACAACCACTGCGGTCTCTGAGTAATGGAAAGACCTCAGACAGCCCATCGGAAGTTTGGACTGACTCCCAAAGCTTCGTGCGCCCTGGACTACATCCGCTTCCTTGGGAGGTCTGCGGAATGCCGGAAGTGACACTTTCCTCCTCGTTTCCCAATTCTGAGCGTGAAGGTATAGGTCCTTCCTGACCTTAAAACCCTAGACCAAGACTTACAACTTATAACCAGGACTTACAACCTTTAATAATTTACCTTCCAAATGAGGGTACTTGAAACTGAAAGGGAGAGCGAGGAGAAGACCTAAACCAGGGGCCACACTGGCAAACTCTGACGTTTGGCCACCTGTTTGTACAACATGAACCCATTTAGCCTCTACTAGAAGCCACTCAAATTGGCGCCTGTAGATTTCAACTGGAAAGTCCGAGAGGCTTACTTGAGAGTTTAAGCTTTTGTTTACACTGCAGTGAAATACTGTAGTGTAAGTGCCTGTGTCCGCATTGTTTAGGTGGGTCTGTTATTTGTCCTTAAGTAGAAGAAATTTAATTGTTCCTGGCCAAAAGGAGAACAGCAGTTGTATGTACACACCTTGAAAAGTCCAAGTGAAAATCAAAATAATGACTGGTAGTTGTTCTGAAAGAGAAAAATACAATGTGTTAGCAGGAGCTGGATCTAAGAATCTTATTTGGTAGTATCTTTTCAATAGTATTCTCCCTCATTCACTTTACAAGAGATGGAACTTCAGCCAACATCACTCATTATACTGATTAATTTACATTTCATTTTATAAATTTTAAAATTATGCTGCTTTTAGAATAGCATAAGGCATTTACTTACCTAGGTTTATGCTAGCCCATATTAAAGAAGCGTGATAGAGAAAGACAATTTAATTTTGAAGGAGTATTTCACTTTTGAGTGGATGAGGACACACTAATGTTTTTATAAACCTAACGTTTTAAATAAAATTTGTGGATATATTTATGGTGTACAACATGGTGTTATAGTGTATATGTAGTGGAATGGTTAGTATAGTGTATCCAATTAATATAGCCAATGTTATGTGGGTTTTACAATTTTAAAAACATAAATGCACCATGATTAGACCATAATTTTGCCTTTGCAGTAAATCCCAACTTACAAACTTTAGCGTTGGGAACTTCCTTTTTTTTTTTGAGACAAGGTCTTACTATGCCATTCAGACTGGTCTTGAGTTCATTTTGTAGCCCAGGCTGCCCTCAAACTTGCAATGATCCTCTTGCCTCAGCCTTCCTGAGTGCTGGGATTACAGGGGAGCGCCACCACGCCCGGCTGGGAACCTTCACAAGTAGGAAGGGTCCTTGCATGTGAACATTCCTAGAGGCAAACAAATCGCAGAAATAGCTCGTGTTTACCATTTTAAGGTAACCGTAAAAGTAAAAAAAAAAAGTTTATTTATAGTATTTATGCTTTATATTGTATGTGTGTTTGCGTCAACGGTACATAAGACCCATTTTGTCGGCCTTAGAAACGAACCCAATTTAGGAGTGTGCTCCTAGAGGAACTCCCTCCCAAATCGGGGACTTACACTGTGTTTCTTTCCCTCCGTAATTCAGTTATGCCCTCTGGTGGTTATCACTGCGAATCAAAGTAAATTACTCCCTTTATAAACGCCTTTTCCAAACTCATTTGTAGGTCAACAACGAGGACGAGAGGGTTCCCTTTGTGTAGAGACAATATTATAAATAGTGGCAGATGGCGCAGAACATACCAAGACCTATACAAATAATGTTTCAAATAATACTGATGGTGGCACCGTGTTACTTGATTTACATCCTTTTCTGCTTGCCACCTCCACAGAATCACTGTGTTCACAGTCCCTGGCACCACCCCACTCTGCCTCCATGCCCACCAGAGGCACAGAGAGAGAAGAAGCAGAGCAGAGAGGAGAGAAGGGCTGTGCTTCTGTCAGATCTGACATCTCTATTTACAGCGCGCCTGCCCGGAAGCCCCTCACCATTCCGGGCCGTGAAGGGCGTGCACCACCTGTAAACTTCAAGGTCAGCTTTGCCTCTTTCAGAATCTTGGGGCAAAAGAAACAAATCTGGCCTCCTTCTCTTGACCCATTCATCATCATTTTAGCTTTCCAGAGTTCAAATCACCTTCCAGAATGACGAGACCAGCAGTGTGTGTATGGGGCGGCGGGGCCCTTTGGCCCAAGATCTCCCCACACCTAGAAATTTTCCAGAAACCAATAAACGCCCCACACCTTTCTCTTTGCAGTTTCACAACTTCCTCCCGCTGGCGCCATCTAGAGGCTGCCTGGGAGAAGGAAGAGTTCAGAGAAGGAATCTTACCTACTTGTATCAAATCAAGTATCATCAGTACTTCTTTGACTTACGTGGCCCGGTATTAATTATGCTGCGTGACTCCTAGGGCCCCTCTCAGTCAGGAAAAGTAACAACATGGGCCCCACTGTGTCGAAACAGATACTTTAAAAATGAGGTCCCAGGTGGGTTCCTGTAGCTCAGTGGCAGAGTGCTCACATGCGCGCCATCGAGGAAGCTCTGACTTCGGTCCCTAGCACCCCATGCAGACATAACGAACTCTGTGAAATGTTATCAGCTCCATTCAAAGAGATTAAATGGGTAATTAACCCCTTACGATTTTAGCAACATAGGAAAAATTAGCTGGCAGAGTATATGGGCAAGTAAAACTTTTGTGGCCTGCATGATGAATAATTTATCTCACTCAATTTATATTGCTATAAGGTATTCTTTTGCTTAGTAAGTGAAAGTTTTTGCGTGGTTTTGTTTCTCTGTTACTATATTATAAATGACTCTGTGACTTACAGGCTCACAAGTGCCCTTTATTAGACCACAACTCTGTGGACTGGCTGGACGGTCATGTGGGTCTCCCCTGGGGTCTTCCACATGCTTGCTGTGAAGTGGCAAGCTGTGCTGATGCCCCTCTGTGTCGTTTATTTCTACACGTGGTGTCACCTTCCAAGGCCTCCAAAAGCAACAAACAAAAGACCTTAGAGTTTAGAACTCAGGCCAGAAAGAGTGGGGTAGAAGGACACGGCAGAGGAAAGAAAGCTGCTTACTCATGGTAGCCAGGAAGCAGAAGGAGAACGGAGGGCAGGGGAGGGAACAGACCCTCCTGAGGCACAGACCTGGTGACCCATGTCCTCCAGCCGGCCCCCACCACACGGCAGCACATTTAGCTGGGAACTTATCAGTGGATCAGTGCACCCCGCAGTACAATCCCCCCATAATCCCATCACCTTTCAAAAGCCCAACCCCACATGAGACTTTGCCAGGACACTGATTTAGAAATAAGCCATAGTATTAACCCTAAGTCTGATTTGTCATTCATTCATCTTGAGGGACTTCATGCTGGGCACTGTTCTAGTGTTGCATGGGGGGGATAGAGTCCAGCACGGGACAGGAGGGTGATGTCTTCACGGAGTTCACATTCTTAAATCCTTATGTTGCAAAGATGAGCAAAGTAAATATGCACTAAAAGGTGATGAATAGGAGGCTGCTGCTTTAAGAGTGATCGGAGAAAGCTTTTTTGAAGTGATATTTGAGGATCTGCAGGAAAGGCATTGGGAACTGCAAATTTCCAGGGCCTGTGGCAGGAGGACTGCAAGTTTTCAGTTTTGCCTGAGTAACTTTGCATAACCCTGTCTCAGAATTTGAAAAAAAAGAGACAGGAGATCTGCACTCAGAAGGCTTACAAACTGCTCTCACCTGGGTTCACACATGGACCCTCCCTGCACGTGTCCAGCATTGAGCGAGGTTTGGGTGCAGGCACTCCAGGAGCTGCTGAGACTATGGTTCTGGTCTGGGCTTCACTTGCACCCTGCCCTCCAGGTGGCCGCACACACAGGCAATCTGTGATGGCTGTTGGTGTGGCCTGTGTCTGGATCCTATGCGTGTCCTGAACTGACTGGAGACATAGAATCAGGTGGTCCACAAAATGTTGACCCTGCAATTTGTGTCTGGTTTGTCTGTATCCTGAACTGCCTAGAGTTACAGGACCACTGGCCTGGAACCAGATTCTGGATCATACATGTGCCCTGGACTGTGAGGGGCCGCTGGAACAAATCATCTGCCATGAACTGACATCACAGTTCATCTCTGAGACCTAAGAGAACTAGGTACACTTCACCATCTACTGGAAAACCCCAGCCTAAGCAGCTCATCTCAGTGGACACTGAGGGGCAGGCCTGTCCAACAGGAAACCTAGGACCATTAGTGACTTTTGCTGAACTGCCAGAGAAGAGGGAGACTGAGCATTCTGCCTCTAGCATCAAATATGACAAGACTAAGGGCTAAAACACAATCTCACAACTTGACCCCACTCAGAACAAGTCCAGGAGACACTGACATAGGAAAACTTGTTAAACACACACCTGAAATTGCTGAAATGATTGCAGCGGAAGTAAAGAAACAACTCCTCAGGCCATAGAAGAGATCAGATCAGACATAATCTCTCAGGCAAAAAATGAAAGAAATGCTCCACACATCTAGAGAAGAAACAGATAAAAAAAATAGAGGAACACAGGGAACAGATGGAAACATTGCATGAGCAATACAGGAATGAATTAGACTGCATGAAACAGATTCAAAGAGATTCCCAGGAAATCAAAATTTACATTCAAAGCTTACAAAACCACTTGAATGAAGCTGAAGATAGAATTTCAGATCTGAGGACAGCATGGCAGCTAGTGATTGTGAAAGGAAGGATCTCTTAAAATCAACAAGGATCCAGGAAAAATCAATTGAACAGCTCCAAGATGAGTCAAAGAGAAATAATGTCCAAGTAATAGGAGTCAATGACACAGCAGGAGGTGACACAAATGACATAAAAAGAATACTTGCAGAAATAATAACAGAAAATTTCCCAATCCTGGAAACAGAACCTGAGATACAGTTAAATGAGGCATATAGAACTCTTGCTAGTCATAACCATAATAAAACTACTACACTTGATTATTATAACTATAATAATCAAGATCCCAGATCTCCAGCAAAAGAACAGAATACTGAAAGCAGCTAGAGAAAAGAAACAGATCACATATAAAGGAAAGCCCATCAGAATCACAGCAGACTTCTCAACACAAACCATCCAATCGAGAAGAGCTTGGAGTGAAGGATTACAGGTACTAGGACAAAACAGCTGCAACCAAGACCGATGTATCCTGCCAAACTATCCTTCAAGTTTAATGGAGAAATAAAATATTTCCATGACAAAGAACAACTGAAGAACTTCATGAGTGCCAAACCATCCTTACAAAAAGCACTAAAAGACATTCTAGACAGAGAAGAAAATGACCGTAATTTCAAGAACAATAATACAAAGGAACCCTCAAGAAGAGCAAAGAAGTAAACAGATAGAAAATGTAAGAAATCAACAGCAAGTAAATAACAAGACAATGATAAGCTGGCACATATCGGTTATAACCATAAATGTAAATGGCCTCAACTCACTGGCCAAAAGAAACAGACTGGCAGAGTGGATTAAGAAACAAAATCCAACGATATGCTGTATTCAGGAAACACATTTTTCTCAAAAGGAAATCTATAGATCGAAAGTCAAAGGATGGAAAACAATCCTCCATGCAACAGGAACCCAGAAAAAGGCAGGAGTAGCTATTATGTTTGCAGACAATGTAAACTTCAAACTGAGAACAATCCAAAGAGATAAAGAAGGTCACTGCCTACTCGTTAGGGGGAAACTGCAAGAGGAAGAGATAACAATCCTAAACATATATGCACCAAACTATTGGAGCACCAAACTACGTAAGATATTGGAGCACAAAACTACATAAGACAAATCTTAACAGACACAAAAACCCATATAATCAATAACACTATTGTAATAGGGCACCTCAACACCCCTTTGACACAAAGAGACAGGTCAACTGAACAAAAAATCAGCAAAGAAATAACAGATCTGAACCAAAGCTGTGAACAAATAGACTTAGTAGATGTATACAGAGTGCTCCAGCCCACAACATCAGAATACACATTTTTATCAGCTGCACATGGGACCTTCTCTAAAATAGACCATATTCTAGACCACAGAGCATATCTACCTAAATGCAAAAGAATTGAAATTATCCCACGCATATTATCTGACCACAGTGCAATGAAATTGGAAATTAATGACAAAAGGAACTTCAGAAACTCCATAAACAAACAAACAAAAAAAAGAAACTCCATAAACACTCAGAAATTAAACAGTAACCTCCTGAACAACCAATGGGTCACAGAAGAAATCGAAGAAGAAATTAAAAAATACCTACAAATGAAAATGTAGATACAACTTCCCAGAATCTGTGGGATGCAATGAAAGCAGCCCTCAGAGGGAAATTTATAGCGGTGAACTCACACATAAAGAAAATGGAAAGAGAATAAATAAATAGCGTAATGCTGCACCTCAAACTTTTAGAAAAAGAAGAACAAGTCAAGCCCAAAGAAGGGAGGAGATTATAAAGATCATAGCAGAAATGAATGCAATTGAAATGAAGAAAACCCTACAAAAAATAAATGAATCAAAGAGTTGATTCTTTGAAAGAATAAATAAAATTGATAAACCTTTATCCAACCTTATCAAAAAAAGAAAGGAAAGAACTCAAATTCATGCAATAAGGAATGAAAATGATGGAATTCCTACAGATTCTACAGAAATTCAGAAGATCATGAACAGCTATTTCAAAAATCTTTACTCCCATCGGATAGAAAATGCAGAAGAAATGGACAAATTCCTAGATATGTAAAAATTACCAAAGTTGAGTAAAGAAGATAGAAAAATCTTGAACAACCCAATATCAATTAATGAGGTTGAAAATGTGATTAAAAACTTACCAACAAAGAAAAGCCCAGGCCCTGATGGATTCACAGCAGAATTTTACAAGAAATTCAGAGAAGGTTTCATACCAGCACTCCCCAAATTCTTCAATGAAATTGCAAAGGAAGCAATTCTCCTTAACTCATTTTTGGAGGCAAGTATTATATAGATACCAAAACCAAAGATCCAACCAAGAAAGAGAACTACAGACCAATCTCCCTAATGAACATACATGCAAAGATACTCAATAAAATACTAGCAAACAGAATGCAGCAAATCATCAAGAAAATCATACACCATAACCAAGTTGGATTCATTCCAGGAATGCAGGGATGGTTCAATGTTTGCAAATCAATTAATGTTATACGCCATATCAATAGCGCCAAAGACAAAAGCCATATAATCATCTCAATAGATGAAAAGCTTCCGACAAAGTCCAACATACATTCATGATAAAAACTCTACAGAAAATAGGAATAGATGGTCTTTGCCTCAACCTAATAAAAGCCATGTATGACAAACCAACAGCCAACATCATACAAAATGGACAAAAACTGAAAGCTTTTACTTTAAAATCAGGAACAAGACAAAGATGTCCACTGTCACCACTTCTGTTCAACATAGTGCTGGAAGGATTAGCCAGAGCAATTAGACAAGAGAGAGAAATAAAAGGAATATGGAAAGAAAGAAGTAAAACTATCACTATTTGCAGATGACATGATACTTTACATGGAAGACCTCAAAAACTCCAAAAGAAGACTTCTTGAAGTATTTGACAAATTCAGCAGTATAGCTGGATACAATGTCAACACCCCAAAATCAATAACATTCCTATACACAAACAACAAACAGACTGAGAGAGAAATTAAGGAAACCATATCTTTCACAATAGCATCCAAGAAATTGAAATATTTAAGAATCAATCTAACAAAAGAAGTAAAAGATCTATTCAATGAAAAATACAGTACTCTGAAAAAAAGAGATTGAAGAGGATTTCAATAAATGGAAAAACATTCCTTGCTCTGGGATAGGAAGAACCAACATTGTGAAAATGGCCATACTACCAAAATTGTTGTATTCAATGCAATTTCCATTAAACTACCGTTAGCATACCTCACAGATCTAGAGAAAACATTCCTTAAATTCATCTGGAACCAGAAGAGATCCAGAATAGCAAAAGCAATCCTAGGCAACAAAGACAAGTCAGGTGGAATTACAGTCCCTAACCTGAAATTATACTACAAAGCTACTGTAATAAAATCAACATGATACTGGCTAAAAAATAGACCAGACCACCAATGAAAGAGACTGGAAGACACAGACACAACCACAAACACACTCAGCCACCTAATCTTTGATAAAGAGGCCGAATAAACTCACTGGAAGAATGATAACCTCTTTAATAAATGGTGCTGGAGAAATTGGTTCCCCACCTGCCAAAGACTGAAAATAGACCCAAGTCTATCACCATGCACCAAACTAAAGTCAAAATGAATCACAGCTCTCAATATTAAAACAGTAACACTAAATCTATTAGAAGGGAAAGTAGGTAAAAACCTTGAAGATATAGCAGTAGGCAGAGGGTTTATGAACAAAAACCAAACTGCCCATGAAATACTTCAAAGAATCAACAATTGGGATCTCATCCTACTGAAAAGTTTCGGCACATCTAAAGAAATCACCAGCAGAGTAAAAAGAAAACCCACAAATTGGGAAAAAATTTTAGCTGACTGTCCTTCAGACAAACGTCTTCTATCTAAAACATATAAAGAATTAAAAAACGTCAGCCCCTTTAAATCCAAAGACCCAGTCCCAAAATAGGCATCTGAGATGAAACACACTTCTCAGACAAAGAAATACAAAATAAATACATGAAAAAACGTTCAACATCATTAGTCATTTGAGAAATGCAAATTAAAACAACAGTGAGAATTCATCTCACCCCAGTAAGAATGGCTACCATTAAGAAATCAACCAGATCATTTGATCAATCTTGTATGTCTGTATGTGTTATCCTGAACACACACTTCGAAGATATCAGTATGTAAAGCAGCAACTATTGGTGTTTTTGTTGTTGTTGTTGTTGTTGTTGCTGTTGTTGATGTTTGCCTGTTTTGTTTTTTGTCTTTGGATTTTTGGTTTTTGTGTTTTTTCTGTTGTTGAGAGGATTAATTGTCTGACTAAATTTGCATGTCTGTATATGGGCTTATATATTTACACTTCGAAGATATCAATGGATAAAGCAATAACCACTGTTGAGATCATAT
>PVLD010011132.1:0-66853 GCA_004027595.1 Dinomys branickii
GTGGCGGCGCACATCTGTAATCCCAGCACTCAGGAGGCTGAGGCAGGAGGAAGATCGCTGTGATTCCAAGACCAGCCTGGGCTACAAAGTGAGCTCAAGACCAGCCTGAACCACATAGCAAGACCCTGTCTCAAAAACACAGAAGAAAAAAAATGAGCATGTGAGAATCTGAGAGAAAACAGTTTCATGAAGGAAATTTGACTCTTAAATGCTCATGTAGGACTGAGAATATGATTAGTAAGAATTGGCCAAGGGTTTTACAAGGGAGATGTTATTTATAACATGGACTGGAGTTGATGCTGGGGTAGAAATGAGAGCTTGACAAGGGTGGGTTACAGAGAAAATGAGAGTTAAAGTTCCCTGTGTAATGAGCTAACATTAATGAACTAACTACGTTGGCATAAACTTCCAGAAATGCTAGATGAATTATAGCATAATTTTATTTATTTATTGTTGTTTGTTTGAGGCAGTCTTGCTGTGTGACAAGGCTGTCCTAGAACTCACTACGTAGTCTAGGCTGGCCTCAGACTCACAGCAATTTTCCTGCCTCAGCCTCCCAAGTGCTGGGATTACCGGCATGTGCCGCCATGACAAGTTATTTTAAATCCAGCTGAGCTCAAGAAAAAATTGGCATCTGTAGGTACCCAAAGTGAAGAAAGAAGTGAAACAAGACCAGTAAATTTATAAGCTCACACTAGCTATCTGAGGGTTAAACCGACTTCAGGAAGCTGGGAACTTTGTTTTTTATTTTTTGAATTAATTAAGTTATTTATTTATTTAATATTTACAACAGGGTCTTGGTATATAGCTCAGGCTGGCCTTGAACTCACTGTGTAGCCCAGGCTGGCCTCAAACTCAGTGATCCTTGTGCTTCGCCCTCCAAGTGCTGGGATTATAGGCGTGCCCCACCACACCCGGCTGTTTTCCTGGTTTAAAATAGAAAAATCACAAGTATTTCTATTTCTCAAGCAAGGAGAAAAGATAATAATTTAAATACTTTTTTTGCAGATCAGTTATTTATGATTTGGGGTTGGAGTGGGGGGGTCTGGCTATGTTGCCCAGGATGGTCTTAAACTCCTGGGTTCAAGGGATCCTTCTGTTTCAGCTTCCCAAGTAGTTGGGACTCCAGGCATACTTTAGGCCACACTTAGCTTTAGAACAGTTTTTTATTGTTTCTTTTTTTAAAAAAACTTTTTATTTTATTGGTACCTTTTGGATATACATAATGATCACATTCATCACAGGGAATGTGTGCCTGTGCATGATGCATCTTGCTGCTGCTGCTGCTACTGCTTTTCTCCCCATTCCCCTCCCTGCCCTTCATCCCCTCTTCCCCTCCTTATTAACAAAAGCTCTGCTTCCATTGTTTTCCTTCCATTCTCTTTTTTTGTCCCTTCTTTCCTTTGTTCCCCTTCATCATTTGAACATTTTCTTTCTATTTCCCAATGTCTATCATACATTTTGGTCTTTATTTACAGTTTTGGTTTCCTGTACCAGAGAAACTATTTGATATTTGAACACATGTGTCCAATTCATTTTATATCATGATAATAATCCTCAGTTATTGCGGGCTGATCAGGCCCACCATCTCCTAAACGAGTGGATGGCGAAGGCTTAAATAAAATGAGACAATTGAAATGCTTGTAGGGCTCCCGGAGGGTCTAACTTTCTGACAGACTTCAAGATTCTCTGGGTTAAGACAAAGCCTTCTCTGGGCAGCCTGTATTTATTTGGTTTACAAAGGAGTGGGATACTCAAGAAAATATGGGAATCTGAGCAGACCGTGGGAGAATTTTCCCAAGTAGTCAATTATGTCAATTAGGAGAACCACTTTATCTTTAGGTTGGTATTTATTGTAGGCGTGTGAAGCCTGCAGCTGCAGTCTTCTTTTAGTTAAATAGAGTTGGAGCCAAACATCCTCAGCTGTGGCTTTATCTTCTCTGAGGCATCACAGCTTCATAGGCCAATACAGGCCTCAGCAGTGACCGGTGACTCATAGAGGTTCACTTACTATGAGTCCGCTGCCCATCTCCAGACAAAGGGCCTAAGCTTCAGACAACTCACAAGTAAACATGGAAAGCCAACTGGTTAATAATAAATCCTGCTCAGAGCCACTTTGTAGTGGTCTCCAACAATTTCACTTAACAGTAAGTAGACAAGTTATTTATTAAGAATGACAACCAACAAGAAATCAAACTTTAGAGGATTAAGATAATTTAGAGACAAAACAATAATCTCCAAACTAATATATATATATATATATTAGAGAGAGATATAAATAGATATTTCCATTTCTTTTTTTTTCAGTATTGGGGATTGAACTCAAGGTCTTTGTTCTGAATGACATGTCTAGATTTTAATTTTTTATTTTCAGACAAAGCTCTCTAAATCACCCTTCTGTGGAAATTCAGTTACTGTTTGCTGCCTTCTTCTTCTTTCCTTCTTCCTCTTCCTCCTCCTTCTCCTTTTCCTCCTCCTCCTCCTCCTCTTCCTCTTCCTCCTCCTCCTCCCCCTCCTCCTCATCCTTCTTCGTGAACTGAGGATTAAGACCAGGGAGTGTGAGCTACATCATCTTCCCTTTTTAAAAATTTTATTTTGAGGTCGGGGTCTCGCAACTGCCCAGACTGGCTGTGAACTTGCAGCCCTCATGCCCTAGCCTCTCAAGTAGATGGGATTACAGAGATGACCACCAAGCCTGGCTGACACACTATCTTTCACAACCACAGTACTGCCATAAACAACTTCATACCATGATTCCTGATGTAATTCATGGGTCACATGTGTAATACTGTAACTGAGAAGGGGTTATTTTATTAATGTTTAAATATACAAAAATATAAATTGCACAGAATGCGAAAGAACAAAATGCTAAATGGTAACTGAGAAGTTTCCTTCGCTGCCTCTTCCCTCCTATTCCTCTCCTTGGAGGTCACCTCTGCTACTCATTTTTTGCCCTGGGCAATATTTCTGACCACTTTAATGCAGTTTTGAGGTTTTTGTCTAGTGAACTTGACCTATTTTCTTGTTTACTCTTTTCTTTTTAAATGGCGCTGGGGCTTGAGCCCCACGTCTATGCAGGTTGGGTGTCTTGGAGTGACAACTGGTGGTCAACTTGTAACCCCCAGCTGAACCGAACCTGCAAGGTACTGGGTGTGGGAGGCCCGCCTCAGGACTGTTGCCAGCAGCATACAGAGGCAGAACTGGAGAAGTAGAGGCTGTTGGGAGCTGGTAGAAGCTGGTGGAAGCTGGTGGGAAGCTGTTAGGGAGCTGCTGGTTCTCTGGAGTTATTTTGCTGGAGGACCTCGTCTTGCTGGCTTTCCTGATGAATTTGGCTGTTCTTGTCAGAGGAGGAGTTCTGCACCTCATTGGCACTAAGAATGGCTTTGGTTCACTTTGGGGGAGCTCTGGTCCTCACTTTGAGCACCACTTCCTGGCTCCAGATGGGAAGATGGTGGACAGCTCAGTCTCCTGGAGAAGCTTGTCATGTTGGCTTTCCTGATGGGAACTTGGCTGTCCTCATCACCAGAGGAGCTCCAAACCTCACTGTTGCTGAAGGTGGCTGTGGTACTTTTCAGGAGAGCTCTGGTTCTTACTTTGAGCGTCGCTTCCTGGCTCCAGTGCAGATCCCTCAGCCTGCTGCCACAGATCCTTTATCCGCTGGCACAGACTTCCTAGATTCCACTACTGACCCTTAGGCCTTCCCAGTGCAGATCTGTGAAACAGGCCTGCATGACACGTTGTCGTGAGCTCTTGGTGTCCAGTTGGAATTGTGGGAGGCATTATTATGAGCTCTAGGTCTTCAGCTGGACGCATGCAGGACATTGGCATGGGATCCAGGCCCTCAGCTGGATTCTTTGGTCTAGTATGTGGACAGATTTCCTGTGTTCTCTTTTTGTATGTGAATCCTTGGGTGAGTGTTATAGATAATCTTATAAACCATGTCCTGCATCGTTGCCCCTTGTAGATCCCCAACCAGAGCACTGGGTGAGAGCTCGACCCCGAGTTACATTGTTTTGCCACACTTCCTTTCTCTACTTTGTTTTTGGTACCGGGAATCGAACTCAGGACCTTGCATTTGCCAGGCGGGCACTTGTGCCGCTGACCTAGACCTCGGCCCTGTTTTCCCTCTCTTGTCTGTCCCCTCCTCTTTCTTTTCCTTTTCACGACTTGCTCCTTGCTGATTTAATGTCTCTACTCCTATCTCCAGTCTTTATTTCATCACTAAGAGGGATATGAAGTCATTCAATGAAAGGTTTTTCTTTTCTTCATCTACGAAATGGTTTTAAGATGGTCCTCATTAAAAAAATAATAGATGCTGTTTAAAATTTTATTAATAATTTAGTTACCTTTACATCATAATTAATATCATTTAAATTAAATTTGGGTCAAATACAGTGTTTTGTTTTTGTTTTTTGAGACAAGCTCTTGCTAAGTAATTCAGGCCAGCCTTGAACTCACTGTGTAGCCCAACTTGAGGCAGTCCTCCTGCCTCAGCCTCCAAACGTTCACCACGATATATAATTAAATACAGTTTTTAACTCACATCTGCACTTAAACTTTTCCACTTATATGTCATCTTTTCTGAGTCAGAAACCTTTGATAAGCTTCAGTCTTCTGCAGGTTCTTGGCAAATTCCCATGAATCATGGTGTGTACTCTGATGGTAGCACTACCTCCTTTCAGCCTGGGATGTATTTATTCTGGCTCAGTGTCTCACTCAGAGTCACATAAAGTCTTTTTTTTTTTTTCCTGTCTTTTTGAAACAGGGTCTCTCTATGCAGTTCAGGCTGGCCTGGAGCTCACTTTATAGCCCAGAGTGGTCTCTAACTCACAACGATCCTCCTGCCTCAGCCTCCTGAGTGCTGGGATTACAGGTGTATGCCACCACACCTAAAGGACCACTAAGACTTTAGGTGCCACCACACCTAAAGTCTTAGTGGTCCTTGGAATCCAACTGCAAGAGCCTCATTGCATTTGTGACACTTTTCTGGGGCTCATTTTGGAAAGCTTTGACTTCAAAGGCCTCTACCAGGGAGGGCTCCATCGCTGACCTGTGTGACACCACCACAATTCTCCAGGAACAGAGACAGTTCTTCCTACTGAAGGTTTCACAAAGGCTGGAGCCCCTGACTGCAAGTGAGCTTTCAGAGAAAAAAAAATCACAGCTAGATAATAAAAGAAACGCTAAAACTCCCGGGTGAGCCAAAATTACTCTAAGAACCGAATTTACCGTTAGAATGAGGAAAAGAAAGGGCGAAATTGCGGCGAGGAAGAGAAAGCACCGAGCAGTGTGAGGACCTGCACTTGCGCGCGCGTCCTCCGGGGCGCAGCAGCTCCCCGTGGAGTGGCGGCCGCGGAAGGGACTGCCCGTCACCCCGTCTCCCCGGGTCTCAAAAGGAGGGAAAATGCTTCACGAGGGTTCCGCGCTCACAGGGTCTTCACCCGCCTCAGTAAGAGCAAACGTGCCAGTAAGTCTCCTCACGCTTGCTCGGAGCCGGGACCTTGAGTACCTCTTGTGAGTCAGCTACCAGTGACAGCTGGGTCCCTGCCGCCCGACAGCGCCCGGTCACTGCAAGGGTCACTGCTATCCTGCGTGAGTCATCTCGCACCGAACCGTGGTAATCATAAAAGAATGCAAGAGTAAAAACACACAAAAAAGACCATACACACAGACACGTAAGCACGCACAGAGACCACCTATTGTATTTACAGGATGATTCCTTTTTTGGAAAACATACAGACATTTGGACAAGACATTTCTGAATTTCACAACCAAAACCTCACCCGCAGTTTCCTTGGTTTGTGAGTTACAATAGTTTTTCTTTTGTTCTTTACATTATTCTGTATTTTCAAAATTTGCACACAAAACCTGAAGTTACATGTATTGTAACATACTATGTCAATGAAAGAATAAACAGGAACCTTAGAAATTAAAAGTGAATATCAACATTTGAATGAATATATTTTATTTATTTATTTATTTATTTTTGGCCTTTTGAGACAGGGTTTCACTATGCAGCTTAGGCTGGCCTTGAACTCACTTTGTAGCCCAGGCAGGTCTAGAACAATCCTCCTGCCTCAGCCTCCCGAATGTTGGGATTACAGGTGTATGCCACCACACCCAGCAAGATTCAAAAGTATTTATCAAGTAGCCTACTATAAAACTGGATAATTACTGTTAAACAGAATAGAGAAGGCCTCCACCAATTGTTCTTGCCCAAGGTGCATTAAAGTCAATGGAGAATTTTAGAAAAACACCAAGACCCCAAACTCCGACCAGAGATTTGAATTCAAACCTGGAGTACACTAGGTTATTCTAACGGCAGCCAAGGTGAAGGACCAAGGGAAATGGAGATGAGCAGTAAAGACTGCCAGCAACTTGGTCTGAGCTGATCACAACACCGAATCCTGAATATACCTGCAGAGGCAAAAAAGAGTCTGCAGTGTGCCGCACAGATCTCATTGTCTCAAAAAACACTTCTTCCCAGAGCTAAACGCTAAAAGAAAGAGATTGTGTATGTCCGGGTGATGCCATGATGGTTTGTTTTTGGTCAGTGCTTACAAGACACTAAGTATTACGACACAGTTACAGGAATGAATGCCTTTAACCCTCATAACAGGCCTATGGGGTGATTGTATTGTGAATCTAATATTCCGATGAGGAGTCTCACTTAGACTTTGAGAAGTTAAATAAATTGCCAGCTTTGGGAGTTTTAGTTCTAACTGCAGGACCCTGGCTCTGAGCCATTCCATGATACTGCCTCTAATGTGAACACACTGCGTACCACCTCTAATTAAAGTCTTTTTTTTTTTTTTTTTTTTTTTTTTTTTTTTTTGCCTTTTGGAGACGGTCTCACTGTGCAGTTCAGGCTGGCCTTGAGCTCACTTTATAGCCCAGGCTGCTCTTGAACTCACAATGATCCTCCTGCCTCAGCCTCCCAAGTGCTGGGATTACAGGCATGTGCTAGCATGCCTGGCAAGCTCTAAGCGATTTAACACATGCATTTCTGTGAGGTCTTGGGATGGTGCTTTGCTTTCTGGCCATCTAAGGGGAGAGCCTGAAGTCCCATGTCTTTGGGAGGCTGGAGCTTCTCGAGGAGGGGTCGTGGTCGTTACCATTTCCCGTGTGCTCTGAGGCACCCTCACTGGAGCCTTGGAGGGGTGACTCCTCTCCCACTAGGTAAAGGTAAGTGTCCCAGCTCACAGGGAGCATGGGCGTGGGATGGACTGGGATGGGGCCAAAAGGTATATATTCTCCTGTGAGTTAAGTCTTTAGGAATCAAGCTCAGCAGGAACTGGAGGATGGGGTGAGAGGCCAATAAAGACTTCCTATTTGAGGAGTCACACCTGGGTAGCATAAAGCACGTGGGCTGGACTGGACCCAAGGAAATTCCTTCACTGATGAGAAGGATAAAGGGATGTAGCGGTGTGGTTCGAGGCAAACATCCTAAACCAGGGTGTGCCTTGGGCTTCAGAGTCACAGGAGAGTGCAGATATTTTTTAAGTGAGAAGGGTCAGGCCTGGGAGTGTGGCTTGGTGGTAGAGCACTTGCTTAGCCTGTGCAAGGCCCAGGGTTTAATCCTTAGTACTGAAAAAAAAAAAAAAACGTGAGAAAGGCAGGTGCTGGGTCATAGGAAATTCAAGGTTAGGATCGCTTTCCTTTTTTTTTTTTTTTTTTTTTTTTTTTTTTTTTGTCTTTTTGAGGCAGGATCTTTCTATGCAGTTCAGGTTGGCCTTGAACTCACTTTGTAGCTCAGGCTGGTCTTGAACTCATGACAATCCTCCTGCCTCAGCCTCCCAAGTCTGGGATTATAGACATGGGCCACCATGTCCATCAAAGGTAGGATCTCTAATAAAGGCTTGAAGAGGAAACACAGTGCTTTTTGTTGGTAAACAAAGGGAGAACCTGAGGCTGTACGTGTTGCCCTTGAGAGGCACATTTCCCTTGAAACATGCTGGTCTGGAGATAGCTGGAACAGAACCCTGATTTGAGCATCTGCATTGTGATTCATGCCACCCAGAATCTTCAGAATAACTGAAGTATGAGAAAAACCGAGAGGGATGGCATAGCAGGAACACTGTAGCCTGCTTCACTCTCCCAGTTGTGCCCCACACTGCCTTTCCAAGTTGTGCCTCTCCTTGACAACATCTTCCCAGCACACTGGTTGGTGGGTTCGAGGTGCCACAGGCAACCCTGGTGTGGTCTCAGTCTCTCTTCTGTGTGCTTGACTTCCCGATGGCATGGTGAGCTCTTTGAGGTCAAGAACTTGTTTCTTTTAAAATGTCTCTTCTTCCCAGGACTTAGGGCTACTCAGCTATAGTTTACCCTGTGCATTTCTCAGAATAGCACCAGCTACAACGAAATATTTGAAGTTTTTTGGTTGAGATCTTTTATTTTTATTTTTATTTTTATTTTTTGTCTTTTTGAAACAGGGTCTCACTATGCAGTTCAGGCTGGCCTTGAGCTCACTTTGTAGCCCAGACTGGTCTCAAACTCACAACAATCCTCCTGCCTCGGCCTCCTGAGTGCTGGGATTACAGGCGTGCACCACTACACATGGCATTGGTTGAGGTCTTGACCACCTCAGAGCTGGAGATTATCAGTGTGATTTTTTTTGTGTGTATGTAAAGATAATATTAATGGTAAAGCCTCAACCTCATCTGGTGGACAGGAGTTCAAAAGGTCTGAGTTGGAGCGCTGGCGCTGGCACTTATTAACTGTGTGACCCTGGGCAGGGCACTGAGAGCTCTAGTTTCCTGGAAAGGAAAGCTCATTATGGGGCCTCAGAAGGGCTGTGAGGATTAAGCTTTAGGCCAAAAGCAAATGGTCTGACACAGTCAATGGCTATCATCACATTCAAAATTCAAAATTAAAATTTGTCATGGCCCATTTCTATTTTCTCTTTTACCTGAATCAGAACAATATTTCCAAATTATCTTTACATGCTGAGAGGTTAGACATTTTCTGATGGTGGAACGTCCATAGACATCCTAGTAACCAAGATTTTTCTTTCATCTTTGGTAGTTATCTAGATTATAAAACCCATAGTAAACAAGTCTAACTATCCCTAGTTTTGACAGGACCCAAGGGGGCAGGGAAGAACAGAGGGAGGTACTAGCCCATTCATTTAGCACCCAGGATGATGAGGACCCTAGGGGCGGTAGGCAGACCCCACCTCAGGAGCTCTGCCTCAGGTGGTAAGCCTGGCTGGCAGATCTGCAGCGCCAGCGATCCGCTGGAATTGGCCAGAAGCTGGCTATGGCTGAAAGGAAACCACTGGGAATCACTCAAGTCTGCCCTTTATTTCACCCAGGAACACAGTGGTAAAGCGGCATTCTTCTCTATTAAATGGCAGCCCATGTGTCTTCTCTCCGCTCAAGGCTGCCAGCAGAGGCTGTTGGAGGCTATTGTGCCAGGCATGAAGAATCCGCCCTCCGATCAAGAGACGGTTCTCTTGATTGCTGGCTCTGCCCCTGCCTTTAGGGGTCGGCCTTTGTACTCGCAGGGCCTTAGATGCCTCTGTAAGTATAGTAAAACTCTGTTAATTTTACATTATTGTTCAATTTAAAAAGAGTGAAACAGCCAGTTGACAAAGTGAGAGTTTTGCCTGATATTATTGGTTAAAGTGTCAACAATATTTGAAATGAACTAGAAACTCAAAGCTCCAGTGCATCTAATAAATTGAAATAGCAGGGACGTTCACACCCACATTAGGTAGCTGTTAAAAGTCATGCCTTGCTTCCCTCGGCTGAAACACAGCATGGGTTATAGAATATCTGCTTTCCTTGCACTAAGGCAATGAAAGAATATTAGTCTCTTTCATGATTTTAAGGTGAGGTAAAGAGGAATTTCCTCATTCAATTTCTTTCTTTTTTTGGGTATCTGGATTCAAACTCAGAACCTTGTGCTTGCCAGGCAGGCACTTATGCCACTGACTTACAGTTGAGGTGCCACAGGCGACCTCTTGTCTGTATTCCTGCTGTTCGGAAAGGTGAAAGACCTGGAGGCCTTCTCATCAATGTCATCTAAACAGGAAATGTCAAGATGAATGCATTACTGCGAAAACCATGCTATCAGTGAAGAAAGAAGATATCTGGCAGTGCTATTTTCCTTTATGATAGGGCAGGTCTTTGCCAGATCCAACCCTTTTATGTTTTATTTATTTATTTATTTTTGTCTTTTTGAGACAGGGTCTCTTTATGCAGTTCAGGCTGGCCTTGAGCTCACTTTGTAGCCCAGGCTGGTCTTGAACTCACAATGATCCTCTTGCCTCAGCCTCCCAAGTGCTGGGATTACAGGTGTGAGCCACCATACCCAGCTTTTTTTTTTTTTTTTTTTAGACAGGGTCTCACTATGCAGTTCAGTCTAGGCTTGAGCTCACTTTGTAGCCCAGGCTGGCCTCAAACTTGCAATGATCCTCCTGCCTCAGCCTCCCAAGGGCTGGGATTACAGGTACACATCACCATGCCCAGTGAAAGCCTGCTTTTAATATTACTTCCTGTGTTTTCATTCTTATCATTAAACTCCAAACGTCTGAAAATAAACATTACTCAATCTCACATCAAAAATTAACCAAAAACTCCTATTTGAAACCCTTGTTGCAAAGAATAGTTAATGAGTAAAGAGAAATTATTGACTTAAAAGAAACACCCTTATTTAGATAAGGAATGGCCAGAGCACACTGGATCAGGAGGGGTACTTATCTGATATAAGTAGCCCATTGTGGAAACAGAAAGTCAGTTCATTTACTTTCTCCTTTCCTTCCCTTTGGTCAACTGTGCTTTCTTATTACGCCTCTTTGGTATCTGGAAGTTTATGTATATTTTTATCCCATTAGTAAACTCAGCACTCAGTCTTTTGACTTGCCTTATTTTCACACACACTTAGCGACCAGGTCCCACAGTTTATTCAGAACGGCGAGAATCTCTGCATGAAAAGTGGTAATATATACTTTAAGGTACACATCCGTTATCAGAGCAGCACATTGCTGTGGGTCATAAGTTTGTCCATTTTCTGCACTAGTTTGAAAACTTCTGAGGAAGACAAAGAACTTAGCACTCTTGCACTCAGTTTTATGAACTGCATAGATTGATGAGGCCTGGCATGGTGGTGCACACCTGTAAATCCCAGCACTCGGGAGGCTGAGGCAGGAGGATCGTTGTGAGTCCGAGAACAGCCTGGGCTACAAAGTGAGTTCAAGCCCAGCCTGAACTGCATAGCAAGATCCTGTCTCAAAAAGACCAAAAAACAAAAGCCAAAAAAGACCCCCTCAAACATAGAGATTGATGGTGTTCCCACTGAGAATCTCACCACTTCTCTCTGGGCTGTTCTGAAGCTTCATGGGTTTTGGTGCCTCATGTCAGGATATTTATGTTTGCACAGTGGAAAAAGGGATGATGAAGTGTTACAGAGCTATCATGGCTGTGTAAGTTAATTAAGACCATCAGAGAGATTAAAATCATGAAATTCAATCATATGCATGACTTCAAGGTTTCTATTAACTGGCTTCCAGGGAGGCCCAGGACACTTGGGGGAGGTTGTTTCTGGAAAATCAGGTATCAGTTTAAAGGAAAGGCTGTCTGGCTCTACCACGATGTCAGGGACCCATTCCTCATCGCTCTCTGCGGGGGTCGGTGACGCGGCAGACGTTACAGCTTCAGCGAGGTCTGAGTCCTGCAGTCCGGGAGAGGTAACCGCTACGCCTGGCTGGGCTAGGAAAGGGCTGGGTGTTGGCCCTTCCATCTTCAACTGTGTCTGTGTGGAAGATGTAGTACTATCTTCAGAAGAGCATGCCAAGTGCTCTGTTCTCCCATCATGGTGCTTTCCGTGGCCTTTATCTTTATTTTTATGTTTTCCATGGCCATGACCATGCTTAGGCTTATTTTTATGCCCATGGTCAAGGTCATGTTCTCTTTGATGTTTACTATCACAGTCAAGTTCAGGCTGATATCCATGACCAAGACCATGTTGCTGGTGGTGACCAGGGCCAAGGCCATGTTGCTTTTGGTGTCCATGGCCAAGGCCATGCTTATGTTTATGGCCATGGCCAAGCCCATGTTTTGTTTGCCTTTTATGGCCCCTGCCATGCCCAGGAGTAGGTTCTTGTTCCTTTTCTGGATCCTGCTCTTCCTCTTGTACAGGTGCCATGGAAGTGTAGGGCGGACTTACAGTTGTTTCCTCTCTTGTCTGTATTCCTGCTGTTCGGAAAGGTGAAAAACCTGGAGGCCTTCTCATCAATGTCATCTAGACAGGAAATATTAAGATGAATGCATTACTGTGAAAACCATGCTATCCATGAAGAAAGAAGAGATCTGGCAGTGCTATTTTCCCTTACGATAGGGCAGGTCTTTGCCAGATCTTAAATACTATGTCAACCTTCCAGAAAGGATGAATAATATTTTAATCCTCTTGTGACTGATCTTAAAAATTGTGGACATTGATTTTTGTTTATTTGTTTTGTTTTTTTTGTCTTTTTGAGACAGGGTCTCGCTGTGCAGTTTAGGCTGAACTTAAGCTCACTTTGTAGCCCAGGCTGGTCTCGGATTTGCAACAGTCCTCCTGCCTCAGCCTCCCAAGTGCTGGGATTACAGGCATGCACCACCGTGATTGATTGTTATTCTTAATCATACTCTAAAAAAAGCTGGAGAGTTTTGTCTTTATGTGAAAAAATTGAGTGAACCTCCTCATCTCTACTGTACATATCTCGTAAGCTTATGATTATGTAAGTCCATGGCACACTATGTACTAACTGATACTATTTCTGTTACCATTATTGTCTTAATCCTAAAAAGCCTTAGGTATCTGCATGAGGGAAATGTAGAAGGAGCTTGTGCCTATGATCCTTTTGTTGGGCTGAGACACATTAGCACACATTCCTGGACTTGACATGGAGCCCTTGTGTAAAGTTGTGTTAGAGTATCTACATACATACACATGACAAGAACACAAAGCAGAAAAATGGAAGAAGAGGTCACTAGTACTGAAGATATGAATTTGTGAGTTATTGCCACCCACATTGTATTACCTGTGAGAACATAATAGTTGTAAGACAGTGATCAGTGGGCCAGCACTATGGGGGTTGGAGTTCAGCCAGATTCTTCTAGTAACCTATTTTATGATGGGGAAGGTGGGCTCTGATGTGAACTACACTTGCTTCAGAGCGCTACTAGCTTCACTTTTCTGCAAAATAAGATTAATATCAGCACCTGACCCATAGAGCCATAAGAAGGATGAGTGGGAAATGCAAAGCATTCTGTACAGTGCCTGGGGCAGATAAAGTACTCACTAATATTGTCATTTACGCTCAGATTTTAGAGTCTAACATTTAGTGTCTCATCTTAGACAATGGGGAAAATGCTACTTACCTCCCTTTTGTTTATATATTTATATATTTATTTATTTATTTTTGCCTTTTTGAGACACAGTCTCTCTATATAGTTCAGGCTGCATTGAGCTTACTTGGTAGCCCAGGCTGGTCTTGAATTCACAATGATCCTCCTGCCTCAGCCTCCTGAGTGCTGGGATTACAGGCATGCGCCCCCACACCTGGCTTACTTCCCTTGCTAAGGGTTCTTTAAAGGCTCAAAATGATGGTGCAAGCAAATGTTTTTCAGACTTGTAACAGGGGGATGTTTTTAAAATGCAGATTCTGATTGAGTAAGTGTAGGACGGGCATTTCTAACAGAGCTCTGTGGTTGGGATCAGCACAGCGGAATGCTGTGTCTGCCCCAGGCACACCAGGAAGGGGAGGAGCCAGAGGCAGCAGCTCAGAGCAGGGCCTGCAGCTCACTACCAGCCCATAGATGTCCCAGTGAGAATGAGTGAATAAGAAGTGACCAAGAGAATCTCTGCCTTCTTTCTAGCCATACAGAAAAGAGAACAGGGACTCAGGACATTCCTCAGTGGTACAGTGCTGTTTCTCATGTGTAAAGCTGTGGGATCAATCCCCAGCACCATAAAAAAAAAGTCAGAAAAAAAAAAGAGAGAGATCACTATAGAAATATGAGAATTCTCCCCAATTTAAAAAAAACAGTTCCTTCCGGCGCTGTGGCACACGCCTGTAATCCCAGCACTTGGGAGGCTGAGGCAGGAGGATCATTGTGAGTGCAAGACCAGCTTGGGCTACAAAGTGAGTTCAAGGCCAGCCTGAACTGCATAGTGAGACCGTCTCAAAAAAGACAAAAAAATAAAAAATAAAAAAACAGTCTCCTCTCCAATTTATTTCAGTAGCAGTTCATTTTCAACTTCTTTTTCAAAAGGAGCAGAATGATCCCATCCTGACTGTAATGAGAACTGTACCTTTCCTAGTTTTTCACAGTTGACAGTAGGGTAGATTTTTTTCTCCCAAGGTATCACATAAACACTGGCATTGCAGGTCAGACGTTTCTATTCATGAAAACAGAAGCCAAAAGAGAGACCAGGGTTACTCTTGAGATACTTTAACAAGTGACCCTTAACAATGTAAAATAGGTTTCCAATGAAAACAGTAGGCCCATGTGCTGTTACTCACGCCAGGGTTTTTGGTCTCACAGTTTTCGGTTAATTCTTCGTTGCTTTCTTTGGAGCATGTGGTTTCGCTGGCTGTGAACTCAATAGAAAATTTCTTCCCAGCCACGACCTGGAAGATTAATTAGCATAACATAAGTGCTTAATAAATATGTGTATAATAAATCATGTTCTCTCCCCCTAAGGGAGAACCTTGATGGTTTAATTGTATACAGTGCTGACCAACTTGAAGAGTTACGTACCAGAAAAGTACAAATACTCAATACCAAAATGTTCAGGTTGTATTTATATTTAAAGTATTTGGGTAGCCAGGGATATACCTCAGTAACATAGTGCCTGCCTGGCAAGTGTAAAGTCCTGAGTTCGGTTCCTAATACAAGAAAAAACAAACTTCAACAAAATATTTGGCTGTGTGTTGGTCCCATTTCCTTTTCTAAATGGAAGAAAAGCAGGATATAACTTTTTTCTGAATTGTATTGTTCAATAGCTACAGAATACACTAGTAATTCAAGGGTCCAAGTTATAATAGAATCAAAGTAGAAAAACTTAAATATTTCCCTCAAATATACCTTGTTTTCCTGCTAAATCTTTCTCTCTTTTTTTGTCTTTTTGATACAGGGTCTTGCTATGCAGTTCAGGCTAGCCTTGAGCTCACTTTGTAGCCCAGGCTGACCTCCAACTCGCAAGGATCCTCCTGCCTCAGCCTCCCAAGTACTGGGATTACAGGCATGGGCCACCATGCCTGGCCACCTGCCAAATTTTGAATCAGTGAAATATTGAGTTACCACTACTATAGAAATTGGGTGAGCCAAGCACGGTGGCACATGCCAGTAACTCCAGCACTCTGGGGGCTGAGGCAGGAGAATTGCAATGAGTTTGAGGCCAGCCTGGGCTACATAGTGAGTTAAAGGCCAGCTTGAACAGCATACTGAGATCTTGTCTCCAAAAAAAAAAAAATTGTGTGGATATAAATTATACAAGTAGGAAAAATATTTGGATTTTCTATTTTTTCTCCTTTTTAATATTAAAAAACTACTTTAATTTCTAACCACAGTTTTAATCACTGTACAATGATTAACCCTCTTATTTAGTATTTACTTGTAAAATATATGTGTAGGTAATATTTTATAGCTACTGAAAGAACCTATGCCTTAGATATTTATTGACCTGGAGGGAGAGCCAGTATTTCAATGAAAACTAGTTACTGGGTGATATCACAGTCTCCTTTTTGTAAAAGCAAACTACAAATCTGCTCTGTCTCTTTATGCTTGAGTCACTTCCACAAGTGACCCTTCAAATGTAAAACAGATTTCCAGTAATGTAGAGGGGAGAGAAACAGAAAGAACTAAACTCCTATCTTACCTGGCATTGTTTTGCTGGGTAAGTATGACTATGTTTTGTTTGTTTGTTTGTTTGTTTTTTGGCTGTGTTTTTACAATGAACATATTGATTAACTTTTAAAAGTCCAGGTATGTGTGGAAGTCGGGCAGGAAGGAGTTTTCTGGCTCCTTTCATGTGTGTATTTTAAATCAATCATTTTCTCTTGACTTTTATTTTTCTTTTTTTGTATTTTTGAGACAGGGTCTCGCTATACAGTTCAGACTGACCTTGAGCTCACTTTGTAGCCCAGGCTGGTCTCGAACTTGTAACAGTCCTCCTGCCTCAGGCTCCCGAGTGCTGGGATTATAGGCATGTACCACCACGCCCAGCTTCTCTTGACATTAAAGTCAGTTAATGTGCCAGGCATGGTGGCACATACCTATAATCCCAGCACTTGGGAGGCTGAGGCAGGAGGATCCCTGGGACTTTGAGGCCAACTTAGACTACACAGCAAGCTCAAGACTAGCCTGGGCTACATAGCAAGACCTGTCTCAAAACAGAAACAAAAAGTTGGTCAATGTAATATCAGCTAAGAAAACTGACAGTTTATGATGCAAACTACACTTTATGGCTTAACTCTATTCCAGGGTCAGAAGGGAGGAATTAGTCAGAACTAGGAGTATTTTCCATTCTAAGGCTGCAGGATCAGGTCCCTATTGTCAGGACAATCAAGTGCCATTCTTACCTTCCCAGCTCCGACCCACCCTACCCAAGTTTTATTTTTAAAGTAGAGAACAGCCTGTCTAAATATAAATACTCCCATAATTTCCCAATGCATTTTAAAAATTAAAGAAAGGAACTAGAAAAGTATAACTACTCATCAGAGCCTAGGAAGTAGCAGGCCTTCCTTAGGTGAGTAGAGGAGGGGAACACGGAATGAGGATGCCGTGCTCAGGTCTGACTACAGCCAAAATGGAAACCAAGTCTCAACCATCGCAATAAGCAAAGTAAAAGGCGAACGGGGCCAACCACGGCGCAGGGTCAGTATTCTCACGCGAATAAAGCCCAACACGGAGAAACGGATAAAGACCTGAGCAGGCAGGTCAGACAGGACGTTAAAAGAGGCCTCCGGGGGACAACAAGGTTCAGTTTTATCAGCCAAAGACACACACAGGAGAAATCAGTGCAGGGAACTTCTTAATCTTCTGTGCTGGCAAGGGGGGAAACAGCTGCTGTACCTGGTGTTCCCTGGGTATCAGCCGTGGACAGCACACAGCCTCCATCAGGCTGGTGGGGTAGAATTCAAATCAAGATCCCCAGCTAGCAGCCTATACTTGGTTGGTGTGAATATAAACTGGCACCACTGCTAATAGTGTGGCAATTTGGCAGTTTGTACCAAAAGTCTCAGATAAATTCATATTTCTGTGACTTTGTTAAAGGAAAGACTTCCAAATACAGAAGTACAGATTTTCTTTTCTTTTTGAGACAGGGTCTCACTATGCAGTTCAGGCTGGCCTTGAGCTCACTAATGATCCTCCTGCCTCATCCTCCCAAGTACTGGAATTATAAATGTATGCCACAATGCCCAGCCTACATGCATAGACTTTTTTTTTTTTTTGTCTTTTTGAGACAGGATCTCACTATGCAGTTCAGACTGGCCTTGAGCTCACTTTGTAGCCCAGGCTGATCTTGAACTCACAACAATCCTCCTGCCTCAGCCTCCTGAGTGCTGGGATTACAGGCGTGCAGAACCACACCTGGCCATGCATAGATTTTTAATGTTTACTCATTGGAGCAGAGGCAGGGAGAATATCCATAGCTTCAGCCCCAGCAGCATGGGGGCAGGGGAGATTGGAGAAGTATATAGTCCTGAATTGGCAACTCCTTCGGGTTGGAAATGCATCCACACAGGATTAAACAAGCAAACCCCAGGCAAAATGATAAAATAAGCCAGGCATTGTGGCACACACCTGCAGTCCCAGCATTCAGGAGGCTGAGGCAGGAGGATTATTGCGAATTTGAGGTCAACCTGGGCTACAAAATGAACTCAAGGCCAGCCTGAACTGCATAGCAAAACCCTGTCTCAAAAAGAAAAAAAAAAATTGAGAACAAAACACATTTAATTTTATAGCCTCTTTTTTCCATTGAATATTGTAACACAAGACATTTCCCGCAGCTCCCGAAGGTATTTTTAAATTCCACTTCACTCTCCATTGTAAAGAGATGCCAGGCATTATCCAATTATTCGGATTATTTTGACAGCATCCCATTTTCTTTGCTCTTCTAATTAAAACCACAGTGAATATCATTGTTTATAAAGACTTCCATTTTAGATTCCTAGAAATCCAATCCCTGAGCCAAAAGTATGCGTTTTTAATTAAGAATTTGCTCACGATGCTGTGAGGCTCTGGTTGGCTCTTTGTAACAACTTGGCTCCAGTGGGGTTTAGTAAGCCGTTTGAGTCTTCATGGCAGGAGTCTGTCCACATACATGATGGTCATGGGATGTTGGAGTTGGTAGAGATTTGGACTCTCTTTATTTGGTTGTTTATCATGGTAGTAGAAATTGAACCCAGGACCTTCATGCTGAGCGGCATCCCCAGACCTTTAATTTTCTTTCTTTCTTTTTTTTTTTTTTTTTGTCTTTTTGAAACAGGGTCTCTCTGTGCAGTTCAGGTTGGCCTTGAGCTCACTTTGCAGCCCAGGCTGGTCTCAAACTCACAACAAACCTCCTGTCTCAGCCTCCTGAGTGCTGGGCTTACAGACGTGCACCACCACGCCTGGCTAATTTTCTTTGATTTTGAGACAAAATCTCACTAAACTGCAAAATTGCCCAAACTGAGTTTAAAACTGAAATCCTCCTGCCTCAGCCTCCCAGAATGCTGGCATTACAGAGGTGTACCACCACATCTTGGGCTCTTGTTTACAAAAGCTGAGGCTACCGAAGGTCACCCAGGACACAATGGCAGATGCTGTGGTAGCAGTTGGTTTTCTGACTCCATGTTAAGGGGCTCCTTATCGTCTATTGATGGGGCATGAGAGAGATGTGAGGGAGAAGAGCATCGCAGGCAGAGGGAAAAGTAGGAGAAACAATGTGGAGATAAGGCTGTCAGAAGTCTAAAGACCGGCATACCTGTAAGCACTGGGGAGCCTGAGGCAGGAGGATCAAGAGTTCCAGTGCTGTCTGGATAATTTAAAGAGAACCTGTCTCAAAATAGAAAAGGGCTGAGAATGTAGCTCAGTTGGAAGGCCCTAAGTCCCATCCCTGGGACCTTCAGAAAGAGAGAGAGAGAAAGAGAGAAAGAAAGAGAAAGAAAGAAAGAGAGAAAGAGAGAAAGAAAGAAAGAAAGAGGAAGAAAAAACATGGAAAGTTCCAGCCATTTATGGGCTGAGCTAAATCTTACACTGAGATATGAGTCTGAGAAAGCATAGCACCGGGCCTGGTGGCGCACGCCTGTAATCCCAGCACTCGGGGAGGCTGAGGCGGGAGGATTATTGTGAATTCGAGACCAGCCTGAGCTACCAAGTGAGCTCAAGGTCAGCCTGAACTGCATAAGGAGACCCTGTATCAAAAGATAAAAAAAAAAAAAAAGAGAGAGAGAGAGAATAAAAGTCTTTTCTTAACCCTGAATTTTAGTAAAATACACCATTTGGTGGTTTTTACACAGCATGGTAGTCAACACGTGTATCTTAGTTGATCTTCATGGCAGTCAGTGACACACAGAATGCAGAATGTTTTAAGAGACTTTTCTGAGCTCACACGTCCAGCATGCTGCCTAGTTGGGATTTGGAGCTCAAATCTACCAAAGCTGATGGCCAGCTCTACTGGTTCCCAAATCAGAGCCAAGACACAGGGCAAAATTAGCAAGCAATCTGGACATGGACTGTAGCACTCCCATATTTGTGATGTGATTTACGGACCTGTACTGTAGCTTTCTTCACAGTTTCAATCTTGAAATAGAAAGTCTCGTTGTTCTCTGCGTTCAGCTTCTGAATGGAATGAGTCAGCACCTCCCGCAGCTCTGGGCTGTCCACAGGGATGTGCTTGGGGCAGCCAACACAAACTGGGACAGGTGGTTGTACAAAATCCGGCCCTGAAATGATCAGGTTTTAAATCAGCATGCACGCAGAAGCAGCAGCAGCCTAGCCTAGCTCCTGACCCCACAAGGTCCGGCACCCTCTTCTGTAGAGTGCCACGTACTGTCCAGGCTCAGCAGCCAGCCGGGGAAGCTTGTCTGTGTGACGCTGACTTCCTGTCTCTCCTCTGCACTCTGCGGACAGAGCCCAGGGTGTTTAGGGAAACAGTCAAGCAAAAGGTGTTGGGGACTCAGTCAATAGGGTTCATTTTCCCTGAGTTTTGCATCTTTGATAGAAACTGTAAAAGGCAATGCTTAATTTACTTTCACTTTTTTTTTGGGGGGGGGTCATTTTGAGACAGAGTCTTGCTGTGCAGATCAGGCTGGCCTTGAGCTCACTTTGTAGCCCAGGCTGGTCTTGAACTCACAACAATCCTCCTGCCTCAGCCTCCCGAGTGCTGTGATTACAGGTGTGAGCCACCATGCTCGGCGCAATACTTAATTTAAAGGTGTGACTGATGGAAAATGTTTCAGTCTTGCACCTCCTCTGAGTACTGACAGTAACGTGTCTCCTCATGGAACATACACAGCTATTTTCCAAGTGTGAGAAGAGCCAACTCTTTTTATAAGAAATGCTAATTTGACCATAAACTCTTGCTGTCTTCTCTTCCTTCATTATAACATGGAAGAAGAACTAAGTAATTAGGAGGATTTTTTTCTGAGTGGTAAAAATAAGATACAGTTTTCTCCAATTCTCAGCACCAGATTTAAGAGCAACTGGTACGTCAGGGAGACCTGCTGGCGCTGTCCCTGAAGGCCAGTTTTTCCCACAGAACACACCACTTCCTCTCTGTCACCTCTAGACACACGTTCCCTCTACACACTTGCAGCGTAGTCGCAGCTTGGCAGGGAAGGATGCAGGGTTCTCAGAAAGGCCTACGGGCTGCGAAGGCCTCGGGTGGTACCATGGGAACAGAGGCACAGTTTGCCTGTAAAGATGTAGCCGGCTGGGCCGGATCACTGTTTCCCTGCTGGGATGTCGATGTGTGTCATCTCTCACCTGGGTAAAGTTCGCAGCTTTGTGAGAAAGATCCAAGTCTTTCTTGAGGGTCCACGAATGCATTATCTACACATTCACCGGCATCCTGGGTTTTAAAAAGCATAAGTTAAAAACATGTTTGAGAATGTTTAAACAACCAAAACAAAAAAAAAAAAAGAGAGCTGAATGCAGCGGCAACTGCCTATAATCCTAGAACTCAGGAAGCAGAGGCAGGATGGCTGCAAGTTCAAGGAAAGCCTGGCTCCATAATGAGGCCTTATTTCTTTTCTTTTTCTTTCTTTTTTTTTTTTTGTCTTTTTGAGACAGGGTCTCGCTATGCGGTTCAGGCTGGCCTTGAGCTCACTTTGTAGCCCGGGCTGGTCTTGAATTTGCAACGATCCTCCTGCCTCAGTATCCTGAGTGCTGGGATTACGGGCGTGCACCAGCACGTCCAGCTGGCGTATGAGTTTGGAGAGCTCTTTTATTTGGTTTAGGGTCTATGTATCATATATGAAGCTATATAACCTCTGTAGAACATAAATTTGCCATTTTAACCATTTTAAATTGTAAAATTCAGTGGCGTTAATTATATTAATAATGTCATGCAACCATCACAACTACTGTCAAAAGTTTCCTCTACTTCAAGCAGAAATTCTGTGCCTAGGTGGCCATACAGTCTCATTCTGCCTCCTCTGGCCCCTTATAAATTCTACTCTGTTTTCTGTCCTTGCGAATTTGCTTATTTTCTATATTTCATAAGTGGAGTCATACAATATTTATTCTTCTGTGTCTGGCTTACTGCACATAGCATAATGTTCCAAGGTTCGCCAGTGTTGTAACATAGATCAGAATTTCACTCCCTTTCACGACTGAAATGTGTATATCACATTTCATCCATCCGTGTATCCGCTGATGGGCACATGGCTTGTTTTCACTCTTGGGCTATTATGAATAGTACTGCTAAGGTCATTAGTGTACATACATTTGCTTAAGTAGTATCTGTTTTCAATTATTTTTGGTATATACCTCGGGATGCAGTTGGTGAGTTTTATGTTTTATGTAATTTCTTTTTTATTGTTGTTTTTATCTTTTTGAGACAGGGTCTCTCTATGCAGTTTAGGCTGGACTTGAGCTCCCTTTGTAGCCCAGGCTGGTCTCAAATTTGGGACCCTCCTGCCTCAGCCTCCCAAGTGCTGGGATTACAGGCGTGCGTAACCACACCTAGTTTTGTTCTATGTAATTTTATGTTTAACTTTTTCATTAATTACTAAACTGTTTCTGTAGTGGCTACATTATTTTTCAGTCTCACCAGCATAAATGATCCAGTTCCTCTATGTCCTCTCTTGTCTTGTTATCTGCCACTCTCTAGGTATGACATGGCATCTCACTGAGGTTTGTGTTCGCATTTCCCTGATGGTTAATGGTGCTGGATATCTTTGCACACACTTGTTGACTATTTTTATAGCTTCTTCAGGGAAATATCTATTCAAGTTCCTGTGCCCATTTTTTAGTTGATCGGATTATCTTTTTGTAAGTTGCGGAGATCCTATGTCTATTCTGCATATTAAACCCTTTGTAGAGACATGACTTGCAAACATTTTCTTTCATTCTGTGGATTGTCTTCTCACTCGCTTGGCTGTGTCCTTTTTGCCTCTTTCTTCAAGTGTAAAATAAATGCATACTTAATTAGAAAATGTGAAAGTATTAAGGAATTCCAAAAAGTATGAAAATTTGGAAAAAGCACCTAAAATTTCGACTGGAAGTTAGCTATGGTCTGTATTCTGGCCTATTTGTTTTCCATCACTTTGTATATTTCTAGTTACTTATACTTTATATATTTGTATGAATTTGGCTGAATCTACATGAGCTGTTTTGTTTTTTCCTGAACATGTCCTAACTATTTCACTAAGTCACTAACAACTCTATAGGCAGCATTCTACTATACGGATATACTGCGACCTACCTAACCACTTCCTAAAGTCTCACATGTAATTCATCTCCAGTGTTGTTCTATTAAAAGAGCACTAGCTGGGCATGGTGATGCCCACTTGTAAGCCCAGCTGCTTAGGAGGCTGAGGCAGATTTACAAGTTCCATGCTAGCCTGTGCAACTAAGTGAGACCTTATTTCAAAATAAACAGATTAAAGGGAGCAAGGATATAGATCAGTGGAAGGGCACTTACCTAGCATGTGTAAGGCCCTGGTTCTATCCCCAATACTTCTAAAACCAATCAACTCACCAACTAACCAGTCAACCAACGAACCAGTCAAGCAACCAATCAACCAGTCAACCAAAGAACCAGTCAACCAACCAATCAACCAGTCAACCAACAAGTCAACCAACCATACAATCAACCAACCAATCAACAGCAAATATGCCAAAATTAACATTTTCTGGACTGGCAGCTCCACCCTCCCCAAATACTCTAGAATTTTAGAAACACAGCCAGTAGATTAAAGACCTGCAACAATTCCTTGAGTGAAGTAGTCTTCATTAAAATGCAAATATTCCTGGAAAGGCACCCTGCCTTATTCACCTTCACATCCACTACCTGCTGCCTCTTGGAGAGACACCATTTAACATCACTGCAGTGGACAAGTTGACCCTAAAAGGATACACTCAGAATGTGTTTATTAGAGATAAGGGCAGAAGAAGAAAGATTAAAAAGCAAGTGGGAAAAAGTCCGAAGTGAGGAACTGTCCTGCACAGCTAGGGAACAGTCAGGACATGGAGCCTGTGGGAAAGAAGAGGAGGTGAAATCATAAAGAGAACTTGACAACTTTATCATCTGTCTCCAGCCATCCCTAGTCCCCACTACACTCTGTAAACACTCGTGGGTAGAGGTGCAGACTCTTTGACTGAGAAAGAGTGACGGAGGATGTGGGCTTCTAGTGAAGGTGTGGATGAATAGCTGAATGTCATCTAAATGTTAGTGCTGGTCTGGCCCCCCAGCTCAATAGTTCTATGTCTGTAAATACCATAAACACAACGCTGAGAACTTTATGATGGAATTCGTGCCTACTTACCCCATACGGAAGGGACTTGCACTCTGGACCTAGGAGTGGAAATTTCTGCTTGGAACAATTAGTTTGTACAATCGAGTAGGTAATTTCATAGTTCCATCCGTTCACCACCTGCAACAATTTTGGGTTGAGTATTTGAAGTCCAGTTGAAACATTATTCACAGTGATATGGAAAACAATATAGTTACTATCATTCCTTAATTAATCACTGGCATTCTATCCTCTGCTAGGCTGCAGAAGGAGATGCTGTATGGAATTTTGTGAAAAAATAATGCTCTTCTAAATGAGAAAACTTTGGAGCTAGAGTGGCCTTTAAGGTTCTTGGAACAGCAACTGGCAAGGCTCCTCCTGCTGTATTGTGGGCTGATAGCAATAAATGGGCATAACTAAGACATGCATCTTGCATCCAGCCAAGTCACAGGCTCTTAAATTCAGAGGCCAATACTGACCAAAGTGAATCTCTCATAAGAGGCTGAAATACAAGGGCCCCAGTCAACTATCAGAAAAAACATGGGGCATTGAGCCCCTAAAAAGACCAGATTATCAGGTGTCTATTTTCCCACACCCCCATGATAGAAGAAATCTAATTTAGGGAATACCCAGACAGTCATGCCAACTGCTTTAGACACAATTTGGTATTTGGGGACCATGCTTACCTCATGATAGCAAGATGCTGAAACAGATTTTTTACAATCCCCAAAAGATGTAATATAGACCTCTTTTTTTTTTTTTTTGTATTTTTGAGACAGGGTCTTGCTATGCAGTTCAGGCTGGCCTTGACCTCACTTTGTAGCCCAGGCTATTCTCAAACTTGCAGTGATCCTCCTGCCTCAGCCTCCCAAGTGCTGATAATATAGATTTCTTAAAACCCCAAAGCCAGAATGACTTTCCCATCTCATGATCTCCAGGAAGATTATGTCATGTGGGTATTTGTTCATTTAAAACATAACTGGAAATAAGAGAGCACGACTAGCCACCTCTCCGCCCTTTCCATACCACACTGCTCTACTCTCTTTGACCAAGAAGGAAACCCTTTGCCATCTGCGCTATCCACAAGATATGTATAGGAGCTTCTCACTGCCAGCTGTGCAAACGTATGTGTTCCTTCAACCACTGGTTTAGATCCCTTGCTTGGGAACATTTCAAATGCATGACATCATGCAGCATTACTTTAACACTACTTAAAGTATCTTTAGTTATAAAAGCAATGCAGGAATTTATCCTTTTAGGAAAACATAAAACATTACAGATATGAACTCCAGGGCAGTGTAATATATAAAAGGGGACAGGTGAGTAATCACACCTTCTTCCTTTGCATTATTTAGTTTTCAGTGTTAAATGTAAAGGTGTAACCAATTCGTGTGAAGAAAGCCAACCTGTCTTTGGGCCCTTTTCACTTCTCCAAGAGTAAAGAGGTAGGTGTGCTCCGTGTTGTTGTTGAAGTGCTGGATGGCATGTGTCACAATGGGCTGCAGCTCAGGGCTCTCTGTGGAAATGGGGTGCACACAGCCTAGGCAGGTGTACTTTGTGGTCACCACAGGGCCTGCCGCTTCATGAGGAGGAGACAAAAAGGCAGAGTTAACACCCAAAGCAAGCAAAGCAGACACATCGTCTTAAAGCCAGGGAGAACACTAGATTGCATTTCAAAACTCAGAGGGAAAAAAAAATCATTCAGGAACATTTCAGATGCACACTATATGCACATTATTTTAAATGTATCTTAAAGTATTTTTAGCTATGAAAGCAATACATGTATTCAGCCTTTTAGAAAAATTTACGTTACCAATACATTGTTATTTATTTTTTAGTGTTAATGGAATTTCCTTAAAGCTTGACAAGCAGGGCTTAATATATTTTGTGTCAATCTGATGCTCTTTGCCATTAGAGAAGTAAAAAGAGCCCAAAGACATGTTTATTTTGCAATTTTTCACATCACGCAGCATAACTGATAAAATTTCTTACATTTTTATGTCAGTGTTTCTTGGGTTTTTTTTTTGTACTGGGAATTGAACTCAGGACCTTGGACTTGCTAGGCAGGTGCTTGTGCCACTGAGCTATATCCCCAGCCCACATTAGGGTTTCATCACCTAAAATAAACCACTAGTGGAAGGAAAACTCTAACCAATTGCATGGCTGGCCGGAGGAACTGTTCTGCATTTTCATGTGAGTTGCACTGAGGCAAAGGTATGTCAGGAAGTGCAACATGCAAGGGAGAAACAGTGGCCAACCACACACCCCTCCTCCGCAGCTCACGCCTGCTGCAGCAGGCCAGGAGCTGAGCTGGGCAGTGTGGCGGCGTTAATGTGTTAGGAATGGTCACTCTCTGAAGGAGGTGACAGCCAGTGGGGGAGACAGAGCGGCAGCTGGGTCACTCCCTTCAGTATGATTCAGCAAGACCTTGGAAAGGCAGGCACCCAGAGTGTCGCCAGGAGAGAAAAGGATGCAGATGCCTGAGGTAGGCAGGGTGAAGGTGTCCATATGGAGTATGAGGGGGCTGGGGACAGGGGGCGGCTCCTGAGAAGCAGGGCGAGTGGGAGCCCAGCAAGGTGTGAGCACATTTGACCAAAGCTTTGGGAACAGTCAGTAGAGGTGGGGCTGTGCCATTGAGCCCGGGCCTCTCCCCAGGCCAGGAGCTGCTGTGTGCATAGGTTACTAGATGCTGGGAGAACATGGGCATCTTGTGGCCTCCTCCCTGGGAAAATGTACACACTCAACATTGTCCATTTAATTCCAGGGGACTCAGGGGCCCTCTGAAGTGGATGGAGAGCAGCCTGCTGTAAGGAGGGCATATCAGGGAAGGGATTCTGATAGAGCGAAGTAAAATATTTGGAAAGGAGTTTGTGATAAATTGTATTACAAACAATGCTTATAACGGGGAGCCAGACCTGCTGGGCAGTAAGGGCAAACATGCAGGAAGCAGGCTTCAGCTGCAGGGAGCTGTGTCCCTGGGGATAGAGGCGCCAGCTCAGGGTCTCCACAGCAAGTGGATGCAAAGATGGGGGCAACCCTGCCCGAGTGGTCCGCTGCTGGGCGCGGCCTCCCTGCCCTTTGGATTTCTGTTCATCAAGTGTCAGAAACATATTTCCTGGGTGAGAAACATGGCTTTCTCTCCTCTCCTCTGAGAAGCTTATGCAGAATCAGGGGAATTGGCCAAGTTACAAAACTAAAGGGGAGTTCCATGAGAGAGGTGGGAGAATCGCTGGTGATTACTGGGGGGAAAAAAAAACAGAGAGAGAAAACGGTGACTCCGGGAAAAGGGGAGACAGAGAGAGAAGATCACCGAAGTTTTCCTCATCTCAGACCAGCTTGATTCAGAAGAGAGGAGAGGGAGAAGAGGACGCCTTCTGAGGCTGAGAAGAGTAGAGAAAGATGCGCATTCTGTCTTTCCGGCTGACAGAATGACTTTCTGTCCCACCGAGATTTTTCTCTCGCCCCTTGTTGCCAGGGCTGGGGTGGGGGTGTGTGTGCTCAGGTTTGCCACCAGACACTGCCTGGGGGACATTCTTTTTATTTCATTTTGGTACAGGCTCTTGTTAAATTCCCCAGCTGGTCTCAAAGTTGCCACGGGATTATGGGTGTGCACCGTCATACCAGGCTTCTGCAGATTCCTTTTGGTTGTTGGTTTTTTTTGAGACAGGGTCTTGCTATACAGTTCAAGCTGGCCAAGCTCACTTTGTAACCCAGGCTGGTCTCAAACTCACAACAGTCCTCCTGCCTCAGCTTCCTGAGTGCTGGGATGATAGGCATGCAACAACACACCCAGCCAGAGATATTTTTATAAATCAAAGTAAAGATTTTTAATTACTTGTGATTGTGATCTCTTTTCTGTCTTAGACTGTTTTGCTTTTCATGCAACCTCTCGTACAATCCAGAACTTGAAGGGTACAACCTTGAGAGCTCCAAACAGATAACTGAGGCCAGCACATCTAGCACTTGGCACTGTGCTGATGTACGACGGTGACACTGCTGCTGTGAGCCTCACAGACTGGGACTTTGCTGGCAGCAGGAAGTCCAGTTCCCGGGAGACTTTGGTGACTGCCAGCGCCTGGATTTGCCTGTTCCTCTGTACTTGGCAGAGCTAACAGGAGCTGTATCTTTTGATAAGTTGCTTCCTACATATATTTTTAAGAAATTGCATTTGTTGAGGGTCTACTCTACCAAATCTACTACTATGTGGGATCTTGGGCAAGTTACTTAACTGCCCTGGGGGTCAGTTTCCTTATCTGAAAAATAGGGATATTAAAGCTGGGGTGGTGGTTCATACCTGTAATCTCAAAACTCTAGGGGAGGCTGAGGCTGGAGGATCACAAGTTGGAGCCCAGCCTGAGCAACTTAGTGACTTAGGGAGAACCCTTCTCTAAGTAAAAACTAGAAAGGGCTGGAAATAACAGCTCAGTGTGGAGGCTCTGGGTTCAATTCCCAATGCCACAAAAAGTGTGCTTGGGATTTATTAGTATCTACCCCATGGAATTGTGAGGCCAAAGTAAAGACACGTGAAGTGCATAGGTCCACGGCTGGCACATACACAGGTGCTTAGTACAGGTTAACTATTGTTTTTATGCAGATTTTCATTAGTATATTATCACAATCACTACGCTTTGTGCCTTCGGGCAATGTCTCCTCAGTTTTATAGCGCTGTCAAGTAGGGAAGAGTGAAGAAGGGGAAAGGAACTCTGAATGACTGCAGGCCAGGGCTGACCCCTCCCAGCCTATGGGGGCTCGTACAGGATGAGTCTACAACAGAAGACAGTCTATAACAGAAGACTGTTCAAGCCTGATACACAAGAGAGAGCTCTGAGTGGATGATGGGCACACGCCGGGCCCTACTTCAGGCTTCAGCAGCCCCACCTGGGTACCTGTGCACCCCAGCACTGCACTGTACCCTCTGCCAGAGGGCAGCAGCCTGGTGTCAGCTGTTTGTGGTGCATAAAAATAGTTACTTCCTCCCTCCACACAGAGTGGGACCACCAGTCACATCAGCTATACCTGGGGTGATATGGCAGGTCTGGGTGGCCACAACGAATCTGTTATTTCTTCTCTTCCCCACAGTTGCTGTGCATTCTCCAGTGGCCTAAGAGGAAAGAAAGAGGACATTTAGCCTAACCTTTCCAATGGAGGGAGTCCACCTAGTGCCATTGCTAAATATGACTTTCTCTAAAAAAGAAGAGGGGAAGTGGTATTTTTTCTAAAAAAAAAAAAGTTTTAGAATGAAATGAAATTTTTTGTTGTCTAGTGATGTGATTTTTTTTTTTTTTTGTCTTTTTGAGACAGGGTCTCACTGTGCAGTTCAGGCTGATCTTGACCTCACTTTGTAGCCCAGGGTGTCCTCGAACTTGCAATGATCCTCCTGCGTGCTGGGATTACAGGCGTGCACCACCACACCCAGCGATCTTTTTTTACCCGTCACCGATAATCATGAGACAGCAGAGGGGAGGCAGCGTGAATGGTGAGGCTTGAACCTTCAATATTTGTTTAGAGCTCTGGAAATATTTTTTTTCATCCTGATGTACACTATTCCTTATAAGCCACCTGCTAAACTCTCCGCTTGATCCACTTCTCAATCTCAGTGGACGAAAACTATTCAAATAAATTGAGTTTAATCCATCAGAGAGGGCAAGTTGGGGCCAGGGATATAGCTCAGCAGCACAAGCGCCTGCCTGGCAAGTGCAAGGTCCTGAGTTCGATTCCCAGGACCAAATAAGAAAAGAAAAAGAGCAAGTTGGCTGTGTGGTCCTGCTCCAGCTCTGCCCCTTGTCCCTCTGTCGGGTCCTTTTGCCCCTCAAAGTCTCAGTTTATACATCTTGTTCACCCCATCTAATTCATGGGGGTTTTGTCCAGAGTAAATATGCAAATACACATAAAGCCCCTGCTGGAGGCCACCATGCCATAGACACTTAGTAATCCATATCTGTCCCTGTGTTATTGTTGAGCTGTGGCTTTTATCCCCAGCACTGGCGGGTCTCACGCATGCTAAGCAAGCACTGTACTGCCAAACCATACCCCAGTCGACCACATGAAGTTCCCCAGGCTGGGCTCGAACTTGTAATTCTACCTTCTCAGCCTCCTGAAGAGTTGTGTCACTATGCCTGACTTGAACAGTGTTTTGTTTTTTCCTGTCATTCTTTTGTCATACTCATTGGACTTCTAAGTGACAGACAGCATTTTATTGGAGTAAAGGAATCTTCTCCTCCCTGGCTCAGCCCTGAGACAGGCAGTGTGGGGTACAGCTTCTACTTCTGCCCATTTTCCAAGTGAGCTCACTGAGGGGCAGAACCAGGCCCACCATCCTGCTCTCATGACTTGGAGACCAGTGCTGTGTCACAACTGCAAGTGACTGTCATTTGCAAAACACAAACAGGATGCTATGTGCTGACATAAGAGGGGAGTCCATGGACTGCTAAAAGAGGCTTTCTCCTCAGGCTGTGCCAGGCATATTTCAGACATTTGGTTAAGGTAGTGCTTTGTGTAATTTATCTTATTTCATCCTCCGACAACCCAGCCAGGACTGTGCTCTCTCCCCTTTTGGACGGAGGGCATCCCTTCAGAAAGCTCAAGCATCGCGCTTGCCATCACTCTGCTAGCCGGAAGCAAAGACAAAATCTGCCCTCAGGCCAGTGTAGCCAGAGCACCCACATTCTCCCTTGTCAGACCTTGAGCCGAGCCCAAATTCTGATCTGTTTCTGGGCTGTGACTCACATGTTCTGATTGGACTAAGGGCCCTTCTCATGGAAGGGCTTTCACCACATTTAACTGTGGGCTTTGCTATGAGTTTTCTGTTTATACAAGAACACATACATCCAGAGTTGGATTTATCTACACATTTAAAGGTTCAGGTGCACCCTTACTAAAAAGGCTTGGCAGTATTAATTATCCCCGTATGAGTAAAAAGAAACCCACAACTGCTGAATGGGTAAAGAAAATGTGATACATATATACAATGGAATACTATTCAGCAGTTAAAAAGGTAAAACCTTGCCATTTCAGCAACCAGAACAGAACTGGAAAACATATTTAGTGAAGTAAGTCAGGCACAGAAAGGTAAACACTGTGCAGTCTCACTCACATATAGATTCAAAAAGGGTTGATCTCAGAAGCTGAAGGATGAATGGTGTTCTCAGAGGCAGGGGAGAGACAGGAAGGGAGGATTATGGAGAGGTTGATAAATAGGCATTTAGTTACAGTCAGAAGGAAGAGGCTCTGGTGGGCTACTGCACAGGAGGCTGACTAGAGACAACTGTGTACATCATGTTCCAAACAGCTAGAAGAAAATAGAATGTCATCATCAGAAAGAAAGATTCAACGTTTGAGGAGATAGAAATGTTTGACCTGATATAAAACTGTAGAATGTGTACATATATTAAGACTTCACTTGGTGTCCCGTGCATATGCACAGCTCTTATGTTTTTATGTATCAGGTTTAAAAATTAATGAACTTTAAATAAATAAATCCAGCTTTCTAGTGGAGAAAGCTGGAGGCTGGAGAATCACCAACACACTTACAGCCTGCTCGGCGTCTTTGTAGTCACACTCCTGCCAGGTTTTGTCACTTTGAACAGGACAGTCACCCTCCTTGACTTCATACTTGATGGAATAAAATACATCTTGATTAACCTGAAAAAAAAGCAACCAAGAATATTTAGAGCTTATCCAACTGACCCAACAGCAAATAAATGGAGTGGATTCTGGCATAGTTATAAACATAGATCTTGATTTGATTTTATTCAAATGAGAGCCAAACATTCATTAAAATATAAACATTTACATTTTTATAAATATTTTCTTGAAAGAATATTCGTAAAAGTGTTTATATTTATTTTTTATTTTGAGACAGATTCACTAAGTTGATAAAGATAGCCTTGAATTTGTAATCCTGTTTCAGCTTCGCATGTAGTTGGGGTTATAGGTGTGCACCACCTTACTTGGCTACTGATATATTTTTTTAAAGGTTAAAAAGTGGTATCCAGAGCATCATCCTGTGTTTTGTAGAAACTGATTTATGTGCCTATACATGCACTTTAAAGATCTGGAAAGATATATGATAATCTGCTAAAAAGCTTCTCTCTCAGTGGTGAGATTTTAATATCTCTCACTTTCTTCTTTAAGTAAACATTTCTAAATTTTTTTACTTTCCCTCCTAATGAAAAATCTTTACTTTTCCAATTATAGAAGACGAACAAGTCTCTTTTTAAAAACGTGTTACCAGTTATCTCTATGGTCGGATTAAATGTGGGTGATTTTAGTTTATTTGCTTTGTTTTTTAAGTTTTCTTTTTTCCCTTTCTTAAAACAATTAAGATAAAATTCACAGGCCATACAATTCATCCACTCAAAGTGTAGAATCAAATGTTTTTTAGTACTTGTAACAATTATTATAATTCCTAACAGCCCATTGTATCACCCTAAAGGCTTCCCAGACCTGTTAACAGTTATTAGCAGTTACTTCCCATCATCCCTTCCTTCAGCCCCCGGCAGCCAATAATCTGCTTTCTCTCTCTGTATCTACTCCACACGTCTCATCAATGGAATCATATAACATGCAGTCCTTGCATCTGACTTCTTCCAGTCTATGTTTGTAAAGCTTAGCCTGGAAGGATATGGGATGTTGTAGAATTTATCAGTACATCATTCCTTTTGTGTGTGTGTGTGTGTGTGTTGTGTGTGTGTGTGTGAGCTAGGTTTTCTAAACTATCATGCATAAGTGTTAAGGGTGCTGAACTTTCAGAGGCAGAATCCTGGGATGTTAAAGCAATAAGGGACCTGGGAGGTGATGCAGTTCAGCCTCTCACTTCATAGCTAAGAGCAGGCAGTCCCTGAGTGATCTGGGGCCTGGCTCCCGTACCTTATTCCCTGAGGAAGGTAGGACTAGCCCCACATCTTACGTCTCCATGCTTCCTCAGAATCTGCCTGGTCATATTTTGCTAACCCAGGACTATCAAGCAGCTGCACCCATGTGGAAAAATGAACATAAAGAAGGTCACAAGGACATTTTAAAGCTGAACCAGCTTTTGCCACAGATGTCAGCCAATAAAGATGGCTTGAAGGTGCCAGGAGGCAGGATTCCTTACACAACCACACTGGACTGTGAAATGAAATGGCTCAGTTTTGCTTTCTGAGGGGAAAAAAAAAAACCTGACCACTGGCTTTGTTTTCCCCCCCTTTATCTTCATAATGTCACATGCTTGGGTTTTTTCCTGCCATTTGCTTACTAATCCAGAGACATAGTCTCTTATAGTGAAATTGATTTAAACAAACAAACCCTTAAAAATCTATTTCTTTGATTCATGCATCCTGCCAGAGAGATAAAACATATTACAAACCAACTCAAACTTTGCTATTAACTTTTATTTTTGTCATAGTGAGACAGGGTCTCACTGTGCAGTTCAGTCTGGCCTGAAGCTCACTTTATAGCCCAGGCTGTCCTCAGACTCGCAAGGATCCTCCTGCCTCAGCCTCCGGAGTGCTGGGATTACAGGTGTGTGCCACAACATCCAGCTTGCTATTAACTTTGGTGAATTCAGACTTCATGGTAAATATTTTGACTAAGGCAGTGAAACCCTGCTAATGTTATTCTGACTCCTCGAGACACACCTTACAAAGAATGTCCTCCCACTTAAGGTCTGGAGCTTTTTATATTTTTATATTTTAGTCTAGGGCCAGACACCCAGTGAATTCTCTTGCTCCAGACTGAATCCTACTCTGCTCAGCTCCCATCAAGCTTCTCTGCTTACTGTTGTTTCAGTTCATCCCAAGATACTGTTTAGCTCAGGAAGGCAACCTTGGCTGCTGGAGGACTGGTCGTATCCTGCTCTTTACCTGTGAGCCAAGGGTGGTAGCCTTTTCTAAGAGCTACAAGCTCCTCCCTTTGGTTCTCTGGTAGGTGCTGATGGTGGCAAAAAGAGAGAGAGAGAGAGATGGGCAACCCATTTGCTCCTCTTCTGTCTCTCTCTTGGACAGAAGCTTTCTTTCCCTCAACAATATTCTGCTCTGAGAGAGAGAGAGAGAGAGAGAGAGAGGGGGAGGGAAGGAGGGAGGGAGGGAGAGAGAGAGGGAGGGAGAACAAGTGCTGGCTCCAAGTTAGTAGGACTCTTGGGTGACTTCAAGGTTACACACTGCTCACTCACCGTCTTGTTGGCTTCAGTTGTGCGGACCAATACAAACTGGTTGCCACTTTGGTTCTTACTGTTGTACTTCTTCAGAGCAGCATCCACAGCCTCAAATACATCCTTGTCACCGCAATCAAGTTCCTGGACATCTGGTTCCTGGGTTAAGCTTGGGAGCAGCCTGGAGCAGAGGAGAAGGATGGTGATGAGTTTCATGATCTAACGGTCTCCCTCGAGACTCAGAGGGATGATTCTGCCAAGAATCAGGCACCAACTTGGGTGCTGATTTTAACAGTCTCCAGTCTCTTATGTCCTCTGTCTTCCCTCTTCTCTGCCCTGGTTAGATGCCTGCTGCCAGACACTGTTTGTTCTCCTCCAGAAGGGCAAATGACTGCAGAGTTACCTAGGCAGGTTTTGGGCTAGGACATTACAACACTGGGGTTGTTGACTTGATTCTTTGCTTTGGAAAGCATCAGGGAGCACAGGGCACATTCCAAGAGGTTGCACAACTTTGCAGAGCAAATCAGAACAGAATATAATCAAGAAGGAGGAAAACACCACCCATTAGCTCTGTTCTTGCCTCGTGACTTTCCCAAAGCCATCAGTGAAGGTCACTGCCTGTGTGAACCACGCCGTAGTGAGTACAGTGTGCAGATATGGCTCATGTAATTCCTTTGCAAGATGTCTGTCTGCATAGAAACCACTGCTTTTCATTCGAATGCACACCTGGGAAGTCCCAGCATCAAGTGAGTTCTAGGAGTTCCACCCACGACACAGGCACAGCCGAAAGTAAACTCTAGGCATCCCGCCTGGTCTCTGCCAAGCCAGCCTTTTGCTGCTCGGTTGTATTACTTTTATAAAGGAAAATACCCCCAGTATTCAGGAGACAGAGGTAACACATAAAACGAGACAGCCGAAACCATCAGTGGGGACCCTTTTAGAGACAAGTGCCCAAACTGCAACCCCAAACCCACTTATTTGTCAAAAATGCCAACACTGCGATTAAGCTGGAATCCTGAGGTTTTACTTTGGAAAAAAACAAACTCAAGGGTTAACATTTTTTGTCCTATAAGAAAAACAAATAACATGCACGCCATAGGTTTGCTACCACTGACCTAAACCATCAGATTATTTGGAGGGATAGGCTTAACGGTAGTTAAAATTATCAGCAAATGCTTGCTTTTCAGTCTTAGAAAGAACCAGAGTGGGAGGGAGGATAAAATAAAAGGTGCTGTTGATCTCTCATCCACCTGAGAGCCCCTGGGAAAGCGGGCCCCGTGTGGGCAAAGTGGAGGCGTGGTGGTGATGTGGCAGGAAAACTTGCTTGACAGTGAGTGCAGCCTAGATCCCAGGCTGCCTCTGCTACTTAACTCTGTGTGACCCCCCAGCAAGTCAGGATTGTATCACCTCCCCACGCCCAGTTTCCTCACTTGTAAAATGTGGAAAATCATAATATCTTCATGGGATCGTTTTGAGGAGTGTCAGAGTTAATATATGATCGGGGACTGGTAATTCATCCTTGTAGGTTACATCTACTATTAGAAGGAAATGGCTAAGAATCCCTGACTTAATAAAGCAGCTTCAGGTGCATGGTAATGGTAGAAGACAGATTCTAATGGGGGAAGCGAGGAGGGTAGTTAAGTGTGGCAGAGACTTGGGTAAGTCCTGGTTGAGAGGCAGGCAGAATTGGAGAGGCGGAGAGGTGAGGGAGTGAGGAATGAATGGTGGTGATCCATGCAGAAGGAGCTGTGAGGTAGGAGATTAGGGCTGGGATAAACTGGAAGGAAACGTGCCTGGCATCAGAGTGAGGGAAGATGTGCAGAACACAGGACCCAAATGGCCCCGGGCTTAAGGCTTTTGGGCACCATTCACTGGGCCAATCAGGAAACCCTCTCCTAGTCCTTCCTTGAATTCAAGGCTGCTCATGGGACCAATCAGAAGATGCTATTCCTAATCCTTCATTTAGATCTGGACACAACCAATCAGAAGGCACTATTTGTCATCATTACATCTGGTATGAGGCTGAAAGCAGTTTTTTGATAGGAACAATTGTCCCACTACCATAGTCACATAAGGCATAGTTTGGATACTAAAGGCTCTTTTCCCTTTACCAAAGGACCCCCTTGAGCTTTCTTCATCAGCTGGCTCCTGTCCTGTGGGAATGTATTTTCTTTTGCCTTCAGTAAAATCTGCACCCTTGCTGTCTTTTCGGTGTATCTTGTCCAATTCTTTATTCAGGACAACAGAGTCCTGGAATGAAGCCCCTAGGATCCCTGTCCAGTAACAGCTGGACAGGAAAAAATCCAGGTTGATCATCACAGAGGTTCAAGTGAAAACTCAGAGACACGTTGGCTGTGTATTTAGGCAGTGTAATAAAGAGGAAATAATGCGGCCCTGAAGGAGGCTCCCCAGAGTTCTAATCCCAGTCCTACAATTTACTGACCGTAAGATCCAAAACAAGTAATTAAACTTCTTTAGTTCTCATCTTTCTTCTTTAAAATACAGTGGCAGCCCGTCTCTCTTTCTTCCCTGGAGTATGTGTAGACTTTAAGCCAGTCTTCCTTGCGTTAGGTGTGGCCATACAACAGGGTGCTGGCGAACGCAGCATGAACATAAGGGATGCCTGCTACTTCCAGACCTGGCCCCTCAGAATCACTTTCATGGTCCTAGACCTTCTCCCTGTGGGAGCTGACTGCAGAGAATCCAACAGAAAATCCTGAGGCCCAAGGGCAAGGAAGAGCCACAAGACAGAAGGAGCCTAAGACCCTGACTCATTCTGGAATGGTCACCTTTTGATGGCTCACATTGAACTATTTATTATGTGAAAGACAATCAAATTCTGTACCATTAAGATGCTGAACCTGTTTGTCATGGCAGCTGGCCCACCTTAATACAATGGTATTACTTGTACAACAGGGTTATTTGTGAAAATTAAATTATAAAACATGAAAATCCATGAATACTTACTATATCAATTCAATAAAGGGACATTCTTGAACACTTACTCTGTGGTAGGCATTTTACTGAACAAAACAGTCAAAATCTGTGCTGACATAGGTTTACTAGGGATCAAGAAACAAAAATAATTTATAAATATTTCTGGGCTTTAAGTCTTGAAGAATGGTAGTGTCATTGACAGAAGAGGCCATGCTAGAAAGGAGAAGAAATTTTCGGGGAGGGGTAAGAATTCTGGAACCTAGACATTTGACAAAGGTTAACATCTTTAATAAGATACCTGCAAATAAACATTCACATACCCGTTAACCATCATGATGTAAAAACCCTACAGAAATGACCATCAGTGGTCTGTGGTGTGAAATGTCGAGTAGATTGAATGCTCCCTATGGTAGAAATGATTTTTTAAATAATTTATTTACCGCAGCCATTGTATTTGCAGATGAACAAACTTAATTAAAACGAATTGCTTTCAATTCTTATACTTTCTTTTCTTGGTTTTACTTTATTTTTGTCTTTTTGAGACCGGGTCTCACTATGCAGTTCAGCCTGGCCTTGGGCTCACTTTGTAGCCCAGGCTGGTCTCAAATTTGCAATGATCCTCCTGCCTCAACCTTCCGAGTGCTGGGATTACAAGCCTGAGCCACCACACCCGGCTCTTGGTTTTAGTTTTGAATTTCTAAAAATTTTTATTAGCTCATATGTGTAGTATATCACGATTACATCCATCATGGGAGCTGGTGCACACACATAACTTGTGTTCATCTTCTTTCTACTTTTCCTTCTCGGCCTCTCCCTCCCACCTCCTTCCACCCCTTGCTCAATTTTTTTTTTTTTTTTTTTTTTTTGGTACTGGGAATCAAACTTAGGACCTTGCGTTTGCCAGGCAGGCACTTGTGTCACTGAGCTATAACCCCAGCCCTTAATTTCTGTGTTTCCATGAACTCAAATAATGTTTGTGAAAGTACTTTATAAATTATAAAACAAATGCTTCTAAGAGAATAATACTTTGAGTTTTTGATCTCTGCTTTTTTATTGTGTGTGGTATCAGGGATTGAACTCAGGACCTTGCCAGATTTATTTTTTGGTCACCCTGAATTTCATCTTTCTCAAATACTCATGAGACAGCTCACCTGGGGAAGAATATCACTTGTCCAGGCAATGTTCAGCTGGTGCCTATCAGTATGGCCACAGTGGGTTATTTATATGTAGAAACTGTTCTGATTGGTTGTTGTATTTGGTCTGACTGGTCAGTGGTTATACCATTGGTCACTGAGTACTTGAGAGTATCCGTCACCACTGTGGCTGGAAGGTGGAAAGAATCTGAAGTCTTATTACCCTGTTTTTAATGCATGAACTCTGACTGGGAACAAGGGAAAAGAAACAGGACTAGAATGTGGGGAAGAGCCTTTGACACCAAGAAAATGAATAAAGTGAACTTACGTGAGTCTAGAAAGAGATGCTGTAGCCTAGGGAGAAGTCAGTAGGGTCTGGGGTTCTTGAGACAGAGGAGTATCCTGCCCCAAATGCAGCCTGGAAGGCAGCAAGTTCCCAAGAGGAAAATAACCATGGCGTATATCTCTGGAGTTACTGTCCATTGTGGTCTTACAGAGATGCCTATGCTATCCCTAGACTGATAGAGAAGTAGCAGATAAACCAGCCTTGGAGTTATGAGAAGATGATAGTGAAGATCTCTCAACAGGAGGCACCTGATTTGCCAATGTAATCTCAGTGCTCAGGAGGCTGAGGCAGGATGATTGCCCCAAGCTCAAAGCCAGCCTGAGCTATGTAGTGAGATTCTGCCAAAAAAAAAAAAAAAAAAAAAAAAACCTTAACTAAATAAAACAATCAGATCCCCCACTTGCACCTTGACACTATCTGTGATTCTGGAACTGTGGCACAATTTTGTGTGGGGAGTAGCAGGGCAAAGAGGCTTCAGGAAGGGCTGGGAATAAGTTTCTCATTAGCACAGTGGGATGACAACCTGAAGTAGAAATCAATTTGTTCTGTGTCTTGGTTACTTTTCTCTCATTGCTGAGACAAAATACCCAGCACCCAAGGAAGGAAGGAAAGGTTTATTTAGCTTACAGTTTGTGGAGGTTTCAGTCCATACTTGGCTGGTTCTGAGGCAGAGTGGCACGTGGCAGAGAGCAAATGTTCATGGCAGCAGAGCACAGCAAAAACAACCAGAGCAAAAGGGAGGAATGGCTGCCAGCAGCCTCTTTCTCTCCCTCCCCTTGTAAACAGGCTACCCCTACCCAGAGGGTGTGTACCTCTCACACAGTCTCTATGCCCTCCTCTTCCACAGGCTCAGGATGTATACAAAGTAAGCACCCTGGCTTGCTGCTGAATCACTCATCCAAACCTCTAGACTCCCCAAGTTGACACAATGTATCAACCATAACAGTCTGAAAATAAAGGGATTTTTCTTGTGTACTGGAATTTATGGTCATGATTCATGTGTGCAATTTTCTTCGCAAATTATACCCAGATCTTTACTGGTTTCATAATTGAATTTAGAAATTATTTTTTTCAAAACGAAATTTAGATGACTAGAAGTAACCATTAGGTGACAACTTGGGTCAAGTGTGTAAGGGTCTCTTAAGTAATCAGTCTTGATATGACTAGCTGGAGCCTGAACAGTTACAAGCTATAATTAGAGGAATAAAATCTTAGCAGGAAATTCTGAGGCTCAGACATTTAGCTAAAATAATGCAGTGATCAGTGACAGAACTAACTTCTGATTTGTAGGGGTGAGATCTTTCTTGCCATTCATCTATCTCTTCTTATACCATCTCCTTCCCCTCCTGTATTTTGCTTTTACCCTGAGTGTGAAAATAAAGGTTAATACAGCTGCAATTTTCATTTATCATTGGTCACATTTTATTCATGCTTCTCATTCAGAACGTTATTCCTTTTTTCTCTTTTAAGGAATCAGGTCTTATTTTGAAGACTTGTATGCAAAAAATTTGGCAAGTTCTGGGAGATCAATCTTAAAGTTGCCTGGACACAACTCAGAGGGAAGAGCTGGTTCAGGGAAGGGCTGGAGGGAATTGCTGCAGTTTGGAAATTGGAAACTGAGAAAATTGGCTTCAGGCAGAGGAAGAACTTCACCTGTATTTAGTGGAGGGAGTCGGTAAACATATCCAATTTCTCTTCTATGGAAAGGAAAGTGTCCTTTACCTGGACCTCTTTCTCCTAAGTGCCTATGTAATGGACTATGACCATGACCATGACCATGACCACAACCATGACACTGACCAGGACAATTACAGTGGTGATCTTTGAGATCTTCTTGATCATGTGGTGGATCACAGGGTCCATAGTCATGGAAGTCATGGCCATGGGGAGGGTGTCCATGAGGAGGGTGTCCATGAGGAGGGTGTCCATGGGGAGGGTGTCCATGGGGAGGGTGCCCATGGGGAGGGTGCCCATGGGGAGGGTGTCCATGGGGAGGGTGTTCATGGCGAGGGTGTCCATGAGGAGGGTGCCCATGGGGAGGGTGTCCATGGGGAGGGTGTTCATGGGGAGGGTGTCCATGGGGAGGGTGTTCATGGGGAGGGTGTCCATGGGGAGGGTGTACATGGGGAGGGCATCCATGGGGTGGGTATCCATGGGGATCATGCTCACTGGAACTATGATTATGAGGAGGTCTATGGATTCCATGGGTACCGAAAAGAGGGTGAAGACATCTTATCCGTGGAGGAGGCAGCGCTGGTCTGTCTGATTTATTTTTCTCTTCTGGAGGAGGTGGGTATCCAAAGTGATGTGGCTTGTGGGGATGAAGATGATCTCTGGATCCATTTGGGTTCAATGGATACTTCCCCCTGCCAAAGTGGTGGGGGTGGCCCCCATGGGGCGGCATACCACCGACGTTTCTATGCTCCTGGTAAAAGGCACAGAAAAAAGTTATCATGCAACACAAAAGGACAAGTTACATATTTAGCTTAATTTTTTAAACAAATGGCTCTCAGACATCATGATTTCACTCCTCAATTATGCTTTTTAAGGTAGTATGACAAAAACAGCCTCAGATTTTGATCTGGCCACCTTGACATTTCAAATAGAAACAAAAACTCTCGTCTAACACAATCTCTATTTTTAAAAGGCAAAACTGAGAGTGATAACTTGAGAGCCAAGGATGGTCCTTTAGATGAATACATATCATATTATGAAATGTTTTCTTCACTGCCCTTGTTTTTCTTATTTCAACACAATGTGATAAAATGATAGTGAGGAATGGCACCCACCTATAGACTGGGTGGAACGGAACCTCTAATCCTAGTTTTCTGAGGAATCTCCACACTGATTTCCACAGCAGTTGCACCAGTCTACACTCCCACCAACAGTGCAGAAGGATTCCTTTTTCCCCCAGCCCCTCCAGCATTTGTTATTAGTTGAATTTTTGATAATAGCCATTTTGGGGGATAAGATGGAATATCAGCATTGTTTTGATTTGCATATCTCGAATGACCACTGATATTGAATATTTTTTCATATAGTTACTTGCCACTTGTATGTCTTCATCTGAGAAGTGTGTATCCATCTCATATGCCCATTTTTTGATTGGGTCTTTGAATTTGGAGGTGCCTGATTTCTTTTCAATTCTTTATATGATTTAGATAGAAGTCCTTTATCTGAAGGACAATTTGCTAAATTTTTTTCCCACTCTGTAAATTGTCTCTTCACTCTGCTGATGATTTCTTTTGTTGTGCAAAAGCTTTGTAATAAGATGAGATCTTAGGTGTTGATTCTTTGAAGTAGTTCTCATGCAGTCTGGGTTTTATTCATGAACTCTGCCTACGCCTACTTCCCATGATAAATTCAAGACTCATTTATTCCCCTTTGGCTATATGTCTGATGATAACAGTTTAGAATTACTAAACATCAGCATTGGAATCCTGATTATAATGACCATTTTCAAATTCATTCAAGGTTGATTGAATTGCTTGTGATTTTATGTTTCTTCTAAATCTTACGTCTCCCCAGTTCTTGGAGATATTTCCTATTTTTTGCATCATACCAGCAATTTCACTTCTTTTCCCTGAGAGCTGTTCTGTCTGTATCTTTTCTCCAACCCTTACGCACACACACACACATACACAGCTGTAGGAATATACTACTTGTGAAAATATCCCTTACTCTGCTACTGCTGAAGACAAAACACATTCAGCAGCTCACCTCCAAGTGAAAGACTTCACAGTTTGTGAAAATATTTATCGGGGTTTCCAAATCAGAAGCTTCAATATCATAGTACAAATCTGCTCTACAGAATCCAAAGACCTGAAAAGGAAAAAGAAGCACATTCATGAGTGTGTGTGTACGTGTGTGTATGTATTTGTGTAAGCTGTGTTCTCAGCCACAGTTGTAATCTTCTAGACCTTCAGGAAAGGAAGGCGAGCTTTAGAAAAATTGAGGTATCAGACATTATCAGATAACTCCACCATGTATCAGGTATGTATCAATCTTTCCTAGGCAACATTTGGAGAAGTACAGGTTCCAAAGAGTTCTTTACAAGTTTCTGTGGCTCTCATCCAGGAGCAGTCACCGACACTGGGCTTCCCCACACTTGGTGGGGAGCAACATGTATCACTCCTGCTTGGCCTTCAGGTCGACACTGCTGCCTTGAGCGCCTGAGCTGCCTGTGCCTAGAGAGAGTGACAAATGGTGCAGAAGATGGATTTGTGTAACTTTAACTGGCCAGAAAAGACTGTTAAACATTGAGGCTCTGAATATAATCCTGGAATCACACACACTTATGTTAATCACAGCTTCACCATTTACTAGTTTTGTGAGTTTAGACAAGTTGCACAAAATTTAAATGAGCATAAAACCTTCTCCCTGTAGGTTGTGAGAGGGCTTAGGTAAGTGAGATAAGTCCGTAAAGCACTTAGCACTGAGCTGCGTTCTCTCCAACCCCCCCTCGGCACCTCACTGACTTTGCACTACCCACATGAAGGTATCTAAGACTTTGCTGGGGATGGGAATGGGATGGGCAGGGAGGGATCTTTTGTGGTTGCCACTAAACAGGAATCTAGAACTGGTTCAGATTAAAAATGTTAAGAGTCAGATAGGAAACCTTGAGTGCTTCCTTTCTTTTGGCCAGGAAGAAACCTCAGAAAGTGTCATTAAACTTCAGAAAAATTCCAACTTGAAATCAGAATTCAACTCCTATGTCCTAAACTAGCAAAGTGCTTTTAGGTATGTGGTTAAAATTCTAGGGCTCCTTTTTCTGGGGAAATGAAGGCAGACACCCCTCCTCAGTAGGGCTGTCAGGAGGCTTCTCCCAGTCAGTAGTATAGGTGGAGGTGTTTTGTAAACTGTATGTCTCCGTGCAAATGTCAAATAATAACTAATAAGATCCTTCAGCAGGTATGTGAGTCAATGTGTAAATGATTAGGAGAAAACCCCCATTGGACTGGGCATGAGAAGAAGGATTTTATTTCTTATTTTATTTATCTATTTATTTATTTTTGTCTCATTTTTGAGACAGGGTCTCACTATGCAGTTCAGGTTGGCCTTGAGCTCACTTTGTAGCCCAGGCTGCCTCAGCCTCCCCAGTGCTGGGATTATAGGTGTGCACCACCACACCTGGTGAGAAGGATTTTCTTTTCTTTTCTTTTCTTTTCTTTTCTTTTCTTTTCTTTTCTTTTCTTTTCTTTTCTTTTCTTTTCTCTTCTTTTCTTTTCCTTTCTTTTCTTTTCCTTTCTTTTCTTTTCTTTTCTTTTCTTTTCACACTGGGAATCAAACTCAGGACCTTGCATTTGCAAGGTAGGCCTTGTGCCCCTGAGCTATATTCCTGGCACAAGGATTTTAATCTTAGCTCGATTTTGAACATCTGTAAGACCCTCCCTTGCTGAACCTTGGTTAACTCCTCTGTGTTGAGTCAGATGAATGAGCATGCCTAGTATATTGAGGGTCTTAATAAAAGCCATTATTAGTTTTAGCTAAACCTTTCATCCTAGTGGGTCTGTTTTAAATTTAAATATATATCACATATATTCTAAAATCGTATTCTCATGAAGGAGAGCACCTGGCTGCGGGAAGGGCTCTTTAGCCCATACTCAGTACTCCACAGACTCTTACTGTACTCACGTTAGGGCCTCTGGGGAAATGATTGTAGGCAGAACAGTTCCTCACAGAGAAATCCACATAGTAAGCAGTTCTTTCCCCGCCTCTCTAGAATGGAAGGAATCAACATAGTTTCAAGAAACAGAAAAAGTAGCGGGGAAAGTAGCAGATGCCTGCTGTCCAATCGATTGCAAAGCGCTGTGAGGATTACAATCACCCACCCGCACCATATTTCTTACGGTTTCTGCCTTTTGGTTTTCAGACAGGTTCTCCCTGTGTGATTCAGTCTGGCCCTGAACTCACTGTGTAGCCCAGGCTGGCCTTGGATTCACAGCGATCTGCTTCTGACTTTGAAAACTGTATCACGTTTAAAGGGCAAAGTAAAAGACAAAGGAAAGAAGGAGATAGCTCTTTTGCAAATGGGAAGGAGACCAAGAGGTGGAGACAGAAAGTAACAGGGAGGGAAGGAGCTGTAAAAGAAAATCAAGATCTGTCACATCCATGTCCTGAGCCCCCATGATGAAGGCAACCATGTCTTGCAAACACAAACAGAGCTAATAAAAAAAAAATATCACACAAGCCAGGCATGGGGGCGCATGTCTATAATTCCAGCACTCTGGGAGGCTGAGGCAGGAGGCTTGTGAACTGAAGCCCAGCCCAGATAAATTAATAAGTTAGCAAGACCCTGCCTCAAAATGAAAAATAAGATGTGTTAGAAATGTAGCTCAGGGTAAAGATCCTAGGTGCAATGCCCATGACATACACATACACACACACACACACACACACACACACACACACACACACACTAAAGGAAACAAAGAAAAGAAAAAAAAATCACAGAAGTAATGAAGTAAATATCACTTCACTGGAAAGATTCATTATACAGACAAAATCAAGCACAACATAAAAAGATCATTCACACTGAGGAGGCTGAGGCAAGAAGATCATTGCAAGTCTGAGACCAGCCTGGGCTCCTAAATGAGCTCAAAGTCAGCCTGAACTACACAGTGAGACCCTGCTTCAAAAAGACCAAAGGGAGGGGGAAGATTGTTCTTCCTGCAGCCCACCAGTGTTTGATGCATTTCTTCTTCTAGCCTTTTCCTACCTATATTGCCATAAACCATGTTCTGTAACCCAGTTTCCCCCTCCAAACATGTCTTGAAACTCTTCCCGGTATACCTGTGTGGGAAACATCCTTTCTGGTAACTGCATTGTGTTCATTCCACTGCTTGTATGTACCATCCTTTATCTAACTTTGCATTTTCCAAATGCAGGCAAACGTCAAGCAACTGCTCTATTAGCTACCTCTGTCCAGGTGGGAGGTGGTAGAGTCCTGGGACCGCAAGGTTGGGGATCACCTGACTCCCTAGACGTACTGGGTGTGGTAAGGTTGCTTCTCTGAGCTTCCCTTTTCTGTTTTTTCTCACTCTTTGTTCTTTGAGCCAGGGTCTCACTATGTAGTTCAGACTGGTGTTAAACTTAATATGTAACCCAGGCTAGCCTCGAACTCAGAGTGACCTTCCCACTTCAGCCTCTAGACTGTTGGGATCACAGACGTGCGCCCCTACATCTAGCTAAAATTGTGTGATTTTTAATAAGTCCTATAACACTAATACATGCTTGTCTTTCCCTCTTTACTTTTTTGGGTTTTCTCTCTTCTCAACCAGCTAGCCCTTCTTCCTCTCCTCAAAATAAAAAACCTGCACAAGATTAGTTCTGCTGCCCATCTCTCGTAGTAGCTGCAAGGGCTGCCGCAGTTTAAGAGAGCAGGCTGACTGAGACAGGCGCAGCAGGTGTGTCGCTCAGTTCACACCAGCCAGCCGCAGCCCGGACCTCGGCCTCTAGCAGACGCTGGTGGAGACTCACCGCCCTTATGACTCGTGCTACTTGGTCCACTCTGAAGGAAGCGAAGTCATCGTGCTCGCTTTTGTACTTGTCAAGGGCTTTGTTGGCTTGTTTTCTGTAAGACTCAGTGTCCTCGAAGAAATCGAAGAGGACAGGACTGTCTTTGGTATTGCGCAGAGCTGATGAGACTAGAAAGAAGATGCCATTGTCTTGGTTACCAGGTCAGAGGCAGCAATGCCAGTGTGAGACTTCAGTGTACATCAGCATGATAGCAAGAATAACAATAACTTCCTTTATAGACAGACAAACTGAGGGTGGGAGAAACAGAATGACTTGTTTCAGAACTTCTGATCTTTTTTTCTGACTCTACCGATGTCTCTATTGAGAACCCTGCTCAGAGCCCCCTTAAAATCATAAAGTGCTAATACTCTTTTCATTTGTCTTAGGTTTTTTAGGAAACAGGATCTCCTTGTTACTTTTTGGCTGGTCTGGAACTTGAGATCTTCTTGCCTCAGCATCCTTAGTGCTGGGATTATAGGAATGCACCACCAAATCTAGCTCTGATGCTACTATTTAAATGAACTCTTCTTTTTCTTTTTTTAACCAAGAGGGGAGAGAGCACCTTGAACATAAAGTTTTGCCCAGAGAGAGAAAATACAACTCAGTTTTCCTTGAAAGTGACCTGCAGAGACTGCTTGGCTTTTGACTATATTGAATCATACTGTGCTTTGCCATTTTAAAAGGGATTCTGTTCAAACACTTCTAAACACTTTTTAGAAAAAGTAAATAAGAAGAGCGTGGACTTTGGAGTTAACACTGCTGAGAAAAACTCACATCTTCCTCGCATGTGGCTGTGTTCCCAAGGCCGTACCGCTGAAGCTCTTCCAGCTTCAATTATTTTATCTCTGAAGTAGAAAGTCTCCAAATCTCTCCTCCACAACCATGTGTGATAATATAAATAATTTCCTCATAGACTGTGGAGTATTACACAACTTTTAAATGATGAAGCCAATACTTTTTTTTTTTTTTTTTTTTTTGTCTTTTTTGAGACAGAGTCTTGCTATGCAGTTCAGGCTGGCCTTGAGCTCACTTTTTAGCCCAGGATGATCTCAAACTTGCAGCAATCTTCCTGCCTCACCTCCAAGGACTAGGATTACAGGTGTGTGCCACCACGCCCAGTTGAAGCTAATACTTATTGAGGGCTAAATACTTTGCTTAATATTTTGCATAGATCATCTTATTTAGCTCTAACAAAAATCCTCAGAGCTATTTTATTATTATTATTATTATTATTATTATTATTATATTATTATTTTACAAATGAGAAAAGCTGAAGGAAGTTAAGTAACTTGCTCCCAAGACCACAGAACTAGTAAATGATCATGTTGAGATTCTGACTGAAGCAAGCCAGAACCCAGAGCCTATGTCTACAGTGATGTTATACTACTTCTTGTAAATTTCTACCTACGTACACTGAATTTCTTTCTTTCTTTCTTTCTTTCTTTCTTTCTTTCTTTCTTTCTTTCTTTCTTTCTTTCTTTCTTTCTTCTTTCTCTTTTTGAGACAGGGTCTCGCTATGCAGTTCAGGCTGGCCTTGAGCTTACTTTGCCCAGGCTGGTCTTGAACTAGCAAGGATCCTCCTGCCTCAGCCTCCCAAGTGCTGGGATTACAGGCATGCACCACCACACTAAGCTGAATTTCTTTAAAGGGAGCTATCTCAGTAACAGGGAAACTTGTCTTTATCTTCCCAGAGGAGTATGTATAGGGGACACTGTGAGGACCAGACCCCCTTCTGGTGTACATCATGGTATTACATGACAATTACCACCGTGTGGCTGAGTTCTATATTAATCTGGAATTAATTAGAAACATAACAGAACAGCATACCGGAACTTGTGGTGCAGTTAAAGGCATTCACTATAAGAGCCTGAGCTTCACGTGAGTATCTCGTAGCTATCACCTTACATTGCCCGATCACCTGTAACAGAGAGGGTTTGAGTCGGCGCACTGGCTTCCTTTGTTATTGAGGTCGCACTTACTGTCCGCTGAAAGTGTACGTGGGGTTTCCCTCATCAACCCTATCTCAAAACCTGCACTTTCTTAGTCTGCACCTGTGTACTGCACACTACTGGCACCAAAAACCCCTCATGAGAACGAGGGGAAAGCTGTGTAAGTGGATCGTGATCATGGCCGTATCCTAAACGTTTTCAAGGGAAAAAGCACTGACTCCTGAGTGTGTAAATCTCTCAGCTTCAGGTGGAATAAAGTGCTGTTCCACTGCATATCTAACCTTGCGTCCTCCCTCTGTGGCAGGGAACTGGCATCCAGTTCCCACATCCAACTTGCACAGCAGAATCCCGTTCCTCACTACCGTGAATCCGCTTGGCCATTCCTGCTAATGGGATCAGCCTTCGTGGGATTCACAGACCCAGAGATTGTGAGGGCTGGAAATGACCTTGCAGTTCATCCTCCCCAAACCCCTCTGCTTACTGAGGAGACTGGAGTCTAGGGACGCCGGGGGATCAGCCCAACCCCTCCCAACTGGTCATGCGGTCCCGACAACAAGCCCTGCTGATGTACCTCGAGCTGGGTTCCCGGGAATGGCTGCCCAGAGGGTTCTAGTCAAAGTCAGCATAATCTTCATGAATCTCTCTCCTCTGGGACAGCGCCAGCCCGGGGCTCCCGGAGTAAGCGGAGTGGCAAAAGGTACAGATGCTAAGGGGAGGGAGGTGGGACCTGGGTTACTTACTATCTCGGATGCTCGTCTGGAAGTTGCTTCACAGGCCTCCGGGTCTTTCCCAGATAGGACCCAACAGTGAGTCTCTTGCACATCTAAGACTAAATAATACACAGTTGCAGGTCCCTGAGGAATGTTAAGAAAACAACGGATGAATAGGATGTGGAACTCGCAGGTTTCCCTCGGTGGTGGTAGTGGGTTTTTTTCTTTTTTTAAGAATTTTCTCATAGAGAATTCTTGCTCTTCATACAGCCGTGTGCCACCACGCCTGGCTACTCTTTTCTCTTACAGACCTCTTTCAAATACCTCTTTCAGCTCCCTGCTAATGGCCGTTAATTAATTAGTGTCTTGAGTTATGGCTTTTTTTTTTTCTTTTTGAGAAAAGGTTTCACTGTATAGTATATATTTTGTAAGATTTCACTATACAGTTCAGACTGGCCTAGAACTCACTTTGTAGTCCAGGCTGGCCTCAGACTCGCAGCCATCATTCTCCCGCCTCATCCTCAGGGGCGCTGGGATCATAGGTCTGCACTACCACGCCTGGCTGGTTCTGGCTTTAAACATGTAAATGAACTTAGATTTCCTCCCTGTCTTTCCTCTGGGAATCCAAAAACCAGGCTGTGAATGATCTTTCTCTAAAATGTTCTCATGTTGATTCTTAGTTCCTTGTTCTCAATGCTTTCATTTTCTTTACCTGAGCCTGGGGCTCATTTCCTCATTCCTGAATACAAACAGCTTCCTAGCCCGCGTCCCTGTCACCTGCCTCCATCTCCCTGGGCACGCTGCGTCCCCACTCCATCCCCACTGTTCATGCTGCCACTTAGAGAAAGCACAAGGAGGACCATTCACTCTGTGTCCCACCTACATGGTCAAGAGCCTGGAATGCGACTGATGATCATGAAATTGCTAGTCTAACCCTATGCCTCTCTAGTCCTAGTCTCTGTGCTCTGCGGCCCCTTCCTCTCTAATACTTTAGAAACAGTGAATTGCTCCACTTGCCCTCTGTGGTAGCCCATGGTCTGGGCTACTACACCATTTCTTCACAGCCTCTATCATGCCATCACATCCATTCCAAATAACCGTATAATTTTTTCTTTTTTGGTCTTTCTGAGACAGGGTCTTGCTATTCAGTTCAGGTTGGCTTTAAGCTCACACGCTGGTGTTGAACTCTTGCCTCAGCCCCCCAAGTGCTGGGATCACAGGCGTGTGTCACCATGCCTGGCTGACTACATAGTCTAAGTAAAGACAGTAGGCTTGCTTGGCTTCCTATTTTCTCTTCCCACTTCGCATTGGTCTCTGGTCCCTCCACTGTACTTCTAGACCCCTGTCCACATATTCAGTTATTTCCTAGTACCCCCTCGAGTCTCTCTGCACTTGGAAGTAATGCCTGAAATTTGCCTGGAAGAACCTCTCTCCAACAACCTCTTCCTCTTCAGACCTACCCGTTCTTTATAACCCAACTGAAGCCTTCTCCCACTCAATCCTAACGGGCTGTGTTTCATTAAATTGCTCCAATGTCTATTCCACACACTTGGTCACGTGTGGAATATTCCCTCCCTTACATTCTTCGTCTCTGTACATCAGGTTTTTATAGCCATGAGGGCAAGGCCTACAGTTAATTCTAGTTCTTTCTCCCCCTTCCACCTTCCCACTCTCCTCCCTCTTACTTTCCCCTCCCTTCCTCTCCCCTCCCCTCCTCTTCTCTTCCTGTCCTCTTCTGCACTCTCTCTCTCTCTCTCTCCTCCTCCCAGACTGGCCTCGAATTCCTGGGCTCAAGTGATGCTCCCACAAAGCGCTAAGACTACGGACCTCTACCAACAAACTCAGTTTTTAGTTTTCTAAGTGCTTAGTGTTCAACTGGGCTCAGGACAAATTCAAAGTTTTTACAGATTTATTCATAGTAAAGGACGCACCAGTAACAAACACTAGGTAGTGTCAGGGCAGCCAAAGAAACTAAACAGAAATCCCTGATCAAAGCTATTGGTTGTGCCAAACAAGAGGTTGCAGGCCTAGAGTCACATTCAGCCAGACATGGTCTCCCAACTCAGCTCTGCCATTGGCCATTTCTCACCACTGAATCCAAGTGGGCGTCAGCGACCCGCAGCAATTGGTATAGATAGCCATTCCTTCGCGCTTTATTGATCAGTTCTACAGCTTTCTCGGCCTCAGGCTCGGCAGCATTGCAGTCGATGGGAGTCAGGGCCCAGGAATACTGGAGTGTGATCACAAACAGGGCTGTGGTGAGTGCTGTCATCACCCTTAGCCAGCCCGGGCTCCAGTCTCCCATAGCTGAGAATTTAACATAGATTTTCTGGAACACACGCTCACACACGCTCGCACACACAACTGATGAAACAAAGTCTTTATACATTTTTGTTGTGTAACTGAGGATGTTTACCTTGACCCCTGGTTCAAATGTCCATCAGCAGGCTGTAAATGATTAGTGGATCCTGGGGCTAGAACGTTGAAGCACACTCATGATGAGTGGGTGAAACTGGGCTGTGCACTAGGCTGGCTATTTCTGGGAGGAAGTAGATCCAAAGTTTATCATTGACCCTAAGCACTGCCTATGTGCATAGAGAAGTAGGATTTGGAGTAATTTTTCTCCATCTGCCTGTTTGACTCTGCTGGAAATCTCCACCAGCAGCCCTCTCTTCACTTATGGCATGAGAACTCAGTAGAAGGCAGCTGCATTGTCTGAGGGAGGGAATGTGCTTGACATTCAGTTAACATCCTAAGGGGAACTGATGAGCCAGGACAGTATCACACACCAGCTACTCCAGAGGCTGGAAGACAACAGGGAAGACCACAAGTTTGAAACCAGCCTGGGCAACTTAGCAAGGCCCTGTCTCAAAATTTAAAATAAAAAGGGAAGAGGAAATAGCTCAGTGGCAGAACAACTTTGGGTTTGATCCCTAGTGCCAGAAAAAGAAAAAACAAGTAATAGACTTTAGGTAGAACTGATTATTAGTTTCTTCATTTCTAAGATAGGAGTGCATTTGGGAATCTGCGCATCCTCTTTATCTTGCTGCTCTGAGTCCTAAAGAAAGATACAGGGCAAAGGGTGCCATTCCGCAAACTGAGGTGGCTTCAGGTGAGGTGTCCAGGTAGTTAGAGATGAGAGGATGGCTGGCGGTAGTGGGGAGGAGGCAGGATAGATAATGAGTAGGAAAGATCTTCTGTCCTGAGGAACTATAATGCTAAGGTGTGGTATTTGGCCTTTGGCAAGATTCCTGGACAGCCTGAAGCAGAGAATGCCCTCAGATGTGACACAGGGAGTGGTAGTTTTTCACAAGATGGTTTATGGGGCAGACTGGAGTGGACAGATCTCCATTTCTCTGGTCTTACTCAGCACTCAGGTACATTCTGGAGTCTTGACTATGTTATCAGAAAAAGTCAGCAAAAGGAATGTTTATTCCTTCAAGATTTCTTTACTCAGAGTGCACGCTCTATTGAAAAAATGTAGAAAACTATAAAGAAAATTCACCTCTAAGGCTGGGGATGTTGCTCAGTGGCACAAGTACCTGCCTAGCAAGCACAAGGTCCTGAGTTCAATTCCCAATTCCAGAAAAAAAAAGAAAGAAAGAAAATTCACCTCTAATTAGACAATCTCAAGAAAAATTCAGTATAAAATTTCTTCTTAAACTTTTCCCTATTTGAATATATATATTACATATGTTTTGCATCATTCAAATTATTCTGTAGATTATTCTGTGGCTTATTCTATGTTTTACTGTCTTCACTACTATTTATTTACTCATAAACTATATTAATAAAACCTTGTAGACTTTATAAATGTTTTTGGGTTTTTGGAGGATTTTAATAAGTTTTATGTTATTTTAGTCATATAACTTTTATTCATACACACAAACCCTGTACAAAATAAAACAAAGAGAATATTACAGATTGTTATAAAAATGAAGTCCCTCTCTGCTCACCCCAACCCTTCCCCAAAGGAAGAACATTTAACAGTCCCTGTTATATATGGTTAAAACATCTTATTTTCCCTTAAGGTTATACTGTGACGACTTTCCCAGATCATTGCGTATTTATGGTGGATTGACAACTGGTGGTCAACTTGAAACACCTCACTGAATCGCACCAGTGTGGCGCTAGATTTAGGAGGCTGCCTGCAGCTTATTACCAGCAGTATAAGAGGCAGAACTGGAGAAGAAGAGAGGATGTTAGGGAGCTGTTAGCTCTCCTGGAGGAGCTCGTCATGCTGGCTTTGCTGCTAACTCGGCTGTTCTCATCGTCGAAGGAGATTGGGCCCTTGTTGGCACTGGGAATGGCTTCGGTTCACTTTGGGGGAGCTCTGGTCCTCACTCTGAGCATCACTTCCTGGCCCTGGAGGGGAAGATGGTGCACTGCTCAGTCTCCTGGAGAAGCTTGTTGCACTGGCTTTCCTGATAGGAGCCCAGCTGTAATTGTCGGAGGCACTTGGAACCTCACTATCACTGAGGATGGCTCTGGTAACTTTGGGGGCAGCTCTGGTTCCTACTTTGAGTGTTGCTTCCTGGCTCCACTATGGACCCCTCAGCCTGCGAGCACAGATCCTTCATCTGGCTGGGACAGACGTTTTAGCTTCCACCGCTGACCTTTGGACCTTCCCAGCACTGATCCGAGAAACAGGCCTGCATGAGACATTGTTGTGGGCTCTTGGCCTCCAGCTGGACTCATCAGGGCATTGGGATGGGCTCTAGGTCTTCAGCTGGACTCATGCAGGACATTACCATGGGATCCAGGCCCTCAGCTGTGTGTGGACAGATTTCCAACACTTTTGCTGTATATGACTCTGGGTGACTTATACAATAACATTATAAACTATGTGTCCTATATTGTATTGTTTCCCCTTGTGAACCCCAAACTAAAACAATATTCTTCAAAGGACAGAGAACATAGTTCAGTCACAGAGAACTTGATCACCATGCATGAAGCCCTGAATTTGATTCTCAGCACTGCCGAGAAGAAAAGTATTCTTCAGAAAGATTATTTTCAATGATTATGTGATACCACATGTTATATGTTTGTGAATGTATTTAATATTCCCTGTTTGGGGACAGGTATGTTGTTTCCAGTTATTTGTTCTTATGGGTAAGACTACAGTAGCTCTCCTTATAAATCATTGATTATTTTTTGGGAACCGCTCGATCAGTCGGTAGAATTATATAACATTCCAAGCTTTTCGGTTGTTTTGATAGTACAAAACACTATGGGTGTTTGTGTTTTCATTTCTGTTTTACAAAGAAGAGTCAGTTTTTATCAGGCATTTACTATATCTATTTTGATTTTCTTTTTTTAAAAAGAGACATTACATTTTAAAGCAGGGCTGGGGATTTAGCTCAGTGGCATAAGCGCCTGCCTGGCAAGCACAAGGTCCTGAGTTCAATCCCTGGTACCACAAAAAAAAAAAAAAAAAAACCCACAAAAATACATTTTAAAGCAGGTCAGGTTCATGACAAAAGTGAATGAAGAGGACAGAGAGTCCCTCTGTCCTTTCTACTTCCTGCCCACGCTTTCGGCCTCCCCCACTGCAAACATTTGAACCCAGAGAGGCAAACTGACTACAAGCAATGAAGTTCCAATGACATGTCATCACTGAAAGTCCACAATTTCCTTAGGGTTCACTCTTCAGTCACTACAGTACATCCTGTGGATTTTGGCAAATATGTAATGACATACACACCTCTGCCAACACAGTGTCATGTGGAATCAGCCAAGATCATCTCCGTTCCACCTATTCATCCCACCCTCCCCTCTAGCCTCTGGCACCCGCTGACCTTTTTATTACCTTTATAGTTTTGCGGCCAATTAGCCTAAGGTTCTTTTTTTTTTTTAATTTTTTTTTTTTTTTGGCGGTACTGGGGATCGAACTCAGGACCCTGAGTTTGCCAGGCAAGCGCTTATTCCACTGAGCTATATCCCCAGCCCCCTAAGGTTCTTTTGTTCCAGGAAGTGTGAAGGGTGAGCAAGGGTCAGCATTGCCTGTTGCTGGAGGAGGCTAAGTGAATGTGAATAGAAACCTTCCTCTGAATTTTGAAGAGGGAGGTCCTTGGGAAACGCCCAGTCATTGAACTATGGGAAAGAGAATTCATTTCACAGCCTGCTAATGAGTGAACAGAGGGTAAGGAAGAGGCAACCATGGCAAAAACCTACGTTCTCAAAAATTTAGCCAGGGGAAGAGAAAGGACATGGTAGTTAGAGGGAGACACAAAGACTAAGGTCCCTCCCCACCCTTCTTTCAGTGCGCCACTGTGTCAAAGAACACCTTTGGGGAGAGCCCCAACCTGGAGCTTATAATATTCTTTCTCTGTTTGGGCCCAGGTTGGCCTTTGTTTGACTTTTTATGCCTGGTCCCATACTGCAGGCTGACTTCTGGGATCAATGAACACAGGGTCCCTTGCTGGCTGGTTTACTTTTGGGTTCAAAAGACCAACAGGAAGACTGGAAGGGGTGTGGGAGGGTTATCTTAGTTAATTTTCTCATTGCTGAGACAAAATAGCCAACACCCAAATTTAAAGGAGGAAAGGTTTGCTTAGCTCACAGTTTGTGGAGGTTTCAGTCTGTAATTGGCCGGCTCTAAGGCAGGGTGTCCTAACAGAAGGACTTTGCAGAGGAGAAAAGAGTTCATGGCAAGCAGAACACAGCAAAAGCAGCAAGCAGCAAGCTTTGATGGCAGCAAGCAACAGCAGCAGCCCTCTTTCTGTCCTTTGTATTTATCCAAGATGTTCAGCCTAGGGCAAGTAGCACTCTCACTCCAAGGGGGAACCCTTAATCCTACCATCACACCCTTTATCCCAGTATCACACACCCTAGATCCAGCCACCCCACCTATTGATAAAGGACCTCCAGGTTATACAGGGGAGATTAAATATATCCCCCAACTGGCTAGATATCCAATACACTGAGTCTGCATTCTCCAAAGTCGAGGAATGAATTTTAAGGAACAATGAAGGTTAAAAGTAGGAAATTTTATTTAGAAAGAGATAGCTCCTGAGAGGCAGGAGGGGTTCTGAGTGGGTTGTCGAGGCCCCCCACTTCACAGAGGAAGTTTTATAAAGCAAAATCATAAGGTGGGTACAATGTGAGCTAAAGGTATGATCAATCAATAAGATAAATACAGCTGCTTAGGTGATATTGATCCACTGGAGAATCAGGTCACGTAGGGACTGCACATGGAAAGAACACAGAACTTTTCAGGAAGGGATGGGTCTGAGGGTCCTGGTCACCCCCTGAGGTGACTGAGGTCTAACTAGATTTTATTGGACCAGGTGTTACCACATATCTTATACCTTGTGAAAGCATGTAGGCCTAGTCATTTTGTCTTTGTTTTGAGGCCTGGCCTCCAACCAATGTACCCTTAGCCACAGTTGTATTTTTTTTTTTTCTTTTTGTCTTTTTGAGATAGGCAATGCAGGCTGGCCTTGAGCTCATTTTATCACCCAGGCTGGTCTCGAACTTGAAATGATCCTCTTGCCTCAGCCTCCCAAGTGCTGGGATTACAGGCGTGGGCCACCACGCCCAACCTGTATGTGTTTTTATCTTTTGTACTGACTCTCTCTAAGGCCTATCCCTGTCCAACTGCCTATAATATTTCTACCTAACTCAGCTGTCTATTATACTGTAACTACATGAGACTTGCATGGGACATCTAGATCAGGCAGTAACAACAGAGCGGGCAGGTGTTTGTCCAGAGCTCCTTCCCACACCTGCATCCTGCCACCAAGGTGTCCCCCACCCTGTCCCCCATCTCCAGCTCCAGCTGCCACTGGGCGTAGGAAGCTGACACTTCTCCCCCAGCCTGCCACGGAAAAGGCTCCGGCCGCTGCTGTTCTCCAGGCGCCCCGGTGCCCTTCCTTCCCCTCTTCCCACCTGCAAGATCTCTCTAAAGGGCCTCCACCGATGCCTGCAGAGTTGGATCATCTAAGTGCTGCTCTTCTTCCCACCAGGTCCTGAATGAAACTGAGTGTAAGAACTGACACAATGCCCCGCACAAGCACTTATGGGTGGCAGGTAAGAGTAGTAGAGTGTTGGCGTTGTCTCCTTCTCTTGTGTAGATTATGCAAGGCTGCTATGCTTTTCCTCAGACTGACCAGGATGAAGCACAATCTTTACATCTGCAAATTCTATCAAAACATCAAAAGTCCTATTTGTGTGTGTGTGTGTGTGTGTGTACATGTATGCATGCTTGTATATATACTTCCAGCTGAGAAGAAATTTACCCTATGATTATTTTTTAAAAATATTTTCTTCAGTGAAGGCCTGAGGAATTGAACCCAATGCCTTCACACTGATCTACACCCCTAGCCCTTTTTCTATTTTTCAACTTTGAGACAAGTTCTCATTAAATGTCTGTGCTGCTCAGCTCCTTTTTTTTTTTTGTCTTTCTGATACAGGATCTCACTGTGCAGTTGAGGCTGGCCTTCAGCTCACTTTGTAGCCAAGGCTGGTCTTGAACTCGCAACAATCCTCCTGCCTCAGCCTCCGGCGCGCTGGGATTACAGGCATGTACTACCATGCTCGATCATTTTTTAGGAAGAAAATACAAAATTTAAAAAAAATACAGAATTTCAAAACGAGATGGTAGGAAATTAACAATGGTTGTTATATTGCAAATTGTTATCTTCAAAGCAGTTGCCTAGCTTACCAGATATAAACATGCAAAATTGATCAAACAATTAAGTATGAACTGCTCCTTTCAATAAACCAATAGAAATTAGTAGTACAATTATCTTAGCTACCTGTGTATAGATATTTTGTTTTCCCTTCCTTCTGTCTTTCTTTTCTCCTTTCCCCATCCCAGTTGTCCTTCCCTTTTGAGCAGTTTCTTTCCCTTTCACGATATCTAGTGTACCTTTCGGATTTTATTAACTCTTTCGGTTTCTTTCACCAGCTCCAATTGTTGATGCCCCTGCCTCAGCCTGCCAGAAGCAAGCACGTGCCACCATGCCTGCCTCCACATAGTTCTTTAAACACAGGCAAAGAAGAGTGTTCTCGAAGTGCATGTTGGGTTCCCCAATGTCTGTTGCAAGTGAGCCAGTGACACTGAGGACCCCTGTGGGCTGGCACAGGCCCCAGGCACACTTCTTTCCCCTGTGCCCATCTCTGTAAGTCACCTCGCTGACCAGGCCCAGAGACCGACAGGCAGATGAGAAAGGCAGGGTGGGTGAGGTTCAGAGGGCGGCTCCGCTGAGCCTCAGTGTCTGGTGCCTCTTGAACAAGGGGAAGAGATCCAAGCCAACCTATCCTCTGAAAGGGTAAACTCACTAATGTGAGAAGCTGAAGACTGGAAGGCTCTGTCCACGGCATGGGAAGGCACAGCTTGGGAGGAAGCAGCCCCACATCCGGGGCAGCCCAAGGGAGGAGGTTAGTGCCATTATATCCACTGCTAACCAACATATGCAGACGGAGAACAGATAGACACACTTTATTAGCCACTCTACGTCCCGCCCTCTGTCTCTCTGTCCTGTCCACACCATATCTCTGTAGCACAGCCACAGGACACTGTGGCTCTCAAGGGGGGAGGACAAGAGGGCTGGTTGTGTGGGCAGGCCCTGGGCACTCTGCAGAGCGCTGTTGTTTGGGGAAAGGCAGGACAACCAGCTTCTTATGCTGGGAGCCCAGGAAGAGGAAAGAGACATCCAGGGTCTCTCCCTGTGGATCAGTGGTTAGATTCAGCTCCACCAGGAAGATCTCCTGATGGTCCTTGTCCTCAGAACCTTTGGGTGTCTGGTCTTCCAAGTCCAGGAGGTGCTGGACGCATCCAACTGTCCTAGTTTGGGCAGCAGAGCTGGAAGAGGTGGTGTTTTCCTGTAGGGGCTGCTCCACCCCGGGGAGGCTCCCAGAGCTTTGTTTAACAGTAGAGTTCTCACCTCCAGGGGTCTGGACCTGAAACAGGAATGTTTTCAAATGGGTAGTTCCACAGGGAAAGCTGACCATGTCCACTACTAGGCTAAGCTGGCCTCTGTCCAGTGAGCTGTCTGTCTTCCCAATAGTGAGAGAAGCAGGCACCTTTACTTGTTTATTCTGTGCCAGACCCTGTCCCATGCCCTTCACCCAGGTCCTCATTCCTTTCTCTTCAGGGATCTGAAGGTGGGTGTTACAATCCCATCTCAGATGGGCAGGTAAGTGCCAAAGTCCATGCAGCTCACAGGGGCAGAGCAGGCATGGAATCCATGTGGGGGCCAGACGCTGTCCTATAATAACTGCTCAATAAATATTTCTGGAGAGGGATTGGATGTTTTCAGGGAAATGACTTTTCTCTGAGATTTGGGGTAAGTTTTCTTTGGAACACTGAATTTAATACCTCAGGGGCTTGGGCCATCAAAGCTAGTAGTTCTCTGTTTCTGAGTGTTTCATTATGATTTTGTGGGACCACACTGTGACTGAAAAACAGTTTGATAAGCCTCTGACACCAGCTACCAAGTGGGCGTGACCTCAGAGTAGTTCGAGTAAAGCAGTGGTCATGGATCTGGGGAAAGTCAAAGGGGCAGGGTAGCTGAATTTAGATAATCTTCTTTTCCCTTCAGAGGAAGGTTAATAGACTGAAAAAATACCTGTGATTTGAAGAAGTCACAAGTCACAGAGACACTTTTTTGTGCCTGAATTTCAGTCAGAGAACCTTCGCAAAGTCCAACAGGCTAAAAGAAAAAAAATAAAGTCCAAGGAGTGAAACAATCAGTGATCGTAAATGACAATCAATCTGCTTTCTGCCTGTGTAGACCCATAGCCACTCAATGTACTGATAGTCCTACTATGTGCTAGGCAGGCTCTGGGGCACTTCTCTCCAAATTACCACTACTAAAAAAGTAACACAAGGAAGGCTAAATTGCCTCCAGTGATGGGAAACTCGGTATTTCTTGAAGAACAGAATTCTGATTATGGGAACATTCTTTGTATTGAGTGGAAAGACACACTGCCACTAAACCTCCTCAAAATATTCTTCCTACTTCAAACACATGTATCCCATCATCCTTTGTACTTTCTGAAGCACTTCTGAAAGTCTTTCTTGAATGTCTTCTGTTGTAGGTGTTTTGATGTACTAAATCAACTCAAAACATTTACCTTTCATAGTCATTTTGCCTTTGGGAAAGAGCTATAAGTTGTGTGGTGCCAGACCCCACGAATAAGGTGACCATGGACACACTGCAAAGCCTGCCTTTTGCTTGGGTGCACAGCATTCACAGTATTTCTTTTTATCATACCTTAGAAAGACACTCACGAAAGAGGACCTCCAGAAGTGCTGCAGAAAGCAGCAAGCATGATAGGATAAGTGTGTGGCATAAGGGGGTCGGGATTAATGGCAAAGTGTCCTTTAAAAAGAAATTCACTGTGTATTTTGATCATAATAATTTGTGCTCCACAAACAGAGACAATCTGTGCACACATATCTTACATTAAGACATTCAGGGACACTCACCACAGAGTCAGAGGACTGGAGGGGGCAGCTGCTGGCCTGGGAGTTGTTACATGGTGACTCTCTGATTAAATATTCCACGAAGTAAGCAGGGCCAAACACCCACTGTCACGAGATAGGAGTTAGGACATTAAAGTGAAAGCTTCCTGCATGAGGAACAGACACAGGTTTAGCAGCATTGCTTTACAGAACTAACACCCTCAGACACCTTGAAAACACAGACATCCATGCTCCCATGTGTCCTCACGTGCATGAGGCAGGTGCTATAATTTTGTTATTTAGATCAGTTGTTGTTTTTTTTGGTGGCACTGGGAATCAAGACTTCACGCTAACAAGGCAAGTGCTGTGCCACTGAGCTATACCCCTAACCCTAATTCTGTTATTTAGAAAAGTCAATCACCACAACTTTTTGTTTTCTTAAGAATTTGAAGCCGGGTGTGGTGGCACACGCCTGTAATTCCAGCACTCTGGAGGCTGAGGCAAAATGATCATTACAAGTTCATGACCAGCCTAGGCTACAAAGTGAGCTCAAGCCCAGACTGAACTGCATAGCGAGACCCTGTCTCGAAAGAAAGAAAGAAAAGGAAGGGAAGAAAGAAAAGAAAAGAAAGAATTTGAATGGTCCTAAATATTTTCCCTTGAGTTTATTTTTCCACATGTAGATTTGTCTTTTAGATTATTTTCATATGAAATATCAACATAATCTAAATACCAATGAATCTCCACTTCCCCTAATCTATATAACTCATCCTCTACCCCAGGCTTTAACCTGGAGTAAAAGCTGTCTTGCTAAATGTTCCATTGCTGGTCAGACATGAACACACAGCAGTCCACGGTGAACACGCGCAGAATCTCCCAATGAGATGATGAATCTGTTTCTCTCTTGCCTTAAAGATGATGAAGGAAGATGGAGTCACAGGACTCCTGTGAAATTCCATGGAACAAGAGAAACCAAAACAGGACTGCACGTGCCTCAGGTCTACCAGAGCAGGGCATGGAGAGAACAGCTGTCCACTCTCAGTTTAGTTACGCTAAATTCAGCTGTTGGTTTTTTGTTGTTTGTTTTTTGTTTTTTTTTGTCTTTGTGAGACAGGGTCTTGCTATGCAGTTTAGGCTGGGCTTGAGCTCACTTTGTAGCCCAGGCTGGTCTCAAACTTGAAACGATCCTCCTGCTTCAGCCTACTGAGTGCTAGGATTACAGGTGTGGTGGCACACGCCCAGTGGTTCTCAGTTTAGGAATCCACAGTAGCAGTTATGAGACACATTGTTTGTGCAGCTGACCCCTGAATCTTATCCTTACCTGGCTAGAAGCCCTGGTGACTTTGTGAAGAGTGTACTGCTTTGAGGCACTTTCACTGTTGTATTTTGCAAGAGACTCTGTGGCAGCTTCCAAAACCCTGGGATCTGACAAGTCAGTGGGGCTGGGGCTAGGACAGTCAGGGCACATCATATGAATCTCTCTTCTAGAAACTGTTGAGACCAATGAGAACGGTTTAAAAATACTGATTTTCATTCCTATAAATAGTCATAAATCATATGACTACAACAGAGGCAAAATTGTGATAAAAAAAGATAATATTCAGTGTTGGCAGGGATAAAGAAAAATATTTTCTGGAAAAGAAGTTAGCTGTTGTAGTACGTTTTCTATGATGAGCAGCATTATCTGCATAATTAAAAAAATCAAAGCAAGATAGTTTTCAGCTCACACATTTATGTACTTTAGGAATTTTTTTCAAAGATCTATAATACAGAATATTGTCATAAGATACCCACTTGAACTAGTTCAATGTTATTTCTTATCATTATCTCTTAAAATAAACTGAGTGCTTTGAAAAGCTTAGGATTTCATTTTGGCCACACCTTCTTTATCTTTTAGTCCTGAACACCTAATATAATATCTAACACAAAGTGAGTGTTTAGTAGATGCTTACAGAATAAGCAAATGACAGACACATACACCCTCTTTGGTTAGAAAATGTAAGTGAGCTGGAAAACAAAATTGGTCAAATCACTGTGCAACTTGGTAGAATGATCTTGTGACTAAGACAACCACAGTTTCTTTTTGAGAGTGGGGGAGGGCAAATCTAATGTGAAGGGCAGGTTGGAAGTTGTTTTTGCAGAGAAAATACATTGCTTTGGTTGACTGTATATGTGGGGACTGAGGGAGATGGTGAGGGAGTTACACCCACAGCTCGTCACTCCTTCATCAGTACACGTCTCCTCCTGGCCCTTCTGAGTCTGAGCACTATGACCTCCATGAAATACTGACACTATGTTCTAGTTGTTGTTCCCTAATTTATTTTAGGTAAGTCTTGAGTTCACACCACAGACTTTGAGCTGTGGCTAATACAGTGTTCTGTTGTCTTATTGCTCACAGGAACAAGCAGCATTGCTGTCACCCGGGGCATGTTTGAAATTCAGGATCTCTGTCCCTGCCCAGATGGCAGAATCAGAAACTGCGTTTTAACAAGGTCCACAGGGGGAGTCACAGTCATATAGTAGTTTCACAGGTAGCCACACGCTATTTGCCCGTGCCATGGATGTTTGCTTTCCAGAACTTCCCTCATTAAAAGGAGGACCAAGAATGAATGCATGTGCATATTTCAAATGTCATTACTTTCAGCCTTATTCTTTGCCTACATGTCCATTTATCCAGCAATCTTGGTAAACTTAAGATCTGTAGGAACTAGCAAGTGTGTGGGAGGGAGGAGAGATAAACTGTTCTACGTGACAGAAGATGTAAGACTCCACATCAAGGCAGTGAGTGTATGGTCTGTGTTCTGTGGGTGTTTTAGCCAAAGTCTGTAGGACCATGCCACAGGAGAGCATCATTCCTTTCTGTAATACACAGCACTGTAGAAGGAGCAATTTTGGTAGCACTACTCGAACGAGAGGCATGAGTTCCAAGGGCAGACGTCACCATCAGTGGAGGGAGAGACACAGCAAGATGCAGAGTTCAGAGAGTGCAGTGTGTGTTCAGATAACAGGCATCCAGATGGATGGAATAGCAGGATAGCTAGAGAGGAGCCTGGGGACCAGTTGTAGAGATTGTACCAATTATGTAGACTGAAAATGTAGGATTCGGTACGGCACCTAAATGTAGAAGTCTAAGGGTGATGGAAGTGAGTGTAAGTTAGATTTTAATAGGGAGGCAAGTATAGGAAGTATTAAGCAACTGATGCCTGGATGAATAAAAAGTAAGAATGTGAGAAACCCTATACCCTCTTGGCAAAGCCCTAGTTAAATGTCTTTTTTAAAAAATCTTTTATGAAGCCAGGCATGGTGGTGCAAGCCTGTAATCCCAGCACTTGGGAGGCTGAAGCAGGAGGGTCATTGCAAGTTTGAGACCAGCCTGGGCTACAAAGTGAGCTCAAGGCCAGCCTGAATTGCATAGCGAGACCCTGTCTCAAAAAGACAAAAAAAAAAAATCTTTTATTAAAATTAACAAGATCATCACAGTCTCTTACCTGGGAGAAGAGTACAGTTGTAAGTAGGTAAATAGGCAACTCTTTCTGGCTTGTTCAAGTAAAAAATTGCTTTGCACTGACCATAAACCTGTAACCAACAAACATATTTTATGACAGGGTGGACAGAATCAAGGTTTTAGAATGCCCCTCCGTGTGTGGTGCAAGTTGCAGATTTAGTTTTTAAGTAATGAGAAACACAAAATCAAATTCTGTGGTTTGGAGTAAGAAAAACTGCCACTGATCAAACTCTTTACTCTTTCCCCAGGTCACAGCGAGCTACACTTCCCATCTCCCTCGCAGTTACGTGCAGATAACTGAGTTCTAACCCCAGGAAGGTGAGTAACCACGTCTGTCTTGGCACATTTTCTGTCCTCCAAGCTGGTTTTCTTTCATAGCTTAATGCAAGTAAGCAAACAAAATGTGACCATGGGAACTGTGAGTCACAGCCTAGGAGGAACCCAGATCTTTACAGCACCCTGGAGTGAACCTCTCCCAGTCAGGAATGTCTATTTTGAACTCTATGCGAATGAGAAATAAGCTGCTACATGTTAGCGTGGGTTTACACTTGCCTGTGTGTGTGTCATCGTAGTCGGCGTCACCATAACAAATGCAATAAACAACAGGGCAAGTGGACTTGGTTTTTCAAACATTATGTGTAGTGAACTAACTTGGTGAAATGATTAGAAAAGACATCCTAATCACCAAGTTTATATCTAAACATTTACATCACTGTCATGCCCTCATGGTGTGTAGTTCATATCAGTGGTTAGAAATACTCCCAGGATAATTGAAATCAAAGGAAAACTGTCTGTTTTCAAGTGTCTTCCATGGTTATCTTTGAAAAAGTCAGTTCTGAGACCATTTAGGCACTGTAATTGTGGGACACTCTTCCACTGTAGCCCTGAGAGCCCCCATACTGTAAAGCCATCAATATTTTTTTAGCCTAAATCTCATAAAGCTTCATTAGAGCAAAACAGAGCAAAATAAAACAAATTTAAAGAGCTCTCCTTTCCTTGCTTCTGCTATCTACTTTAATCCCACACCTGGCATCTTTACTTCAGGTACTTTTCTCACAAATGTAAAGACTGGTTCAGAGATTACAGGTGAGTCTTGGAGGTAGAAAACAATGTGGGGGGGTAACATAGCGACCGGGTAGGCAGCAGAGAGAGAACCTCCCAGAGGATTACCACCCAGACAATGGAATATAGCAATATGAAGACAGAAAGGAGAGAGGTGTGTACCCTGAACCCAAGAAGGATCTGAAATGGGAACTGAGGCCCTAGGGAAGATCAAGCAAAACCTCTCCTGGAGGAAAGGATCAGAGGGCCGCCACGGCACAGTCGGAGAGAGAAGAGATGGAGAAAGAGGAAGCCACTGCTTCGAACACATTCTTGGCCCAAGCCCTCGTTCCAGCAATTGCAGCTTCAGCTTCGGAGACCCACGCTCATGGAAGCCTCCCGACTCGGCCAGGGGAGAGCAGAGTTCCAAGAGCTGGTCCAGGTCTGGAGAGGAGAGGGCACAGCCAGGAAAAGAGGCAATGGTGGTTGGGAACTGTTGTCAAATCCAGTGTGAGGATGAGAAGTTGCAACAGCCACTGAAGCGGAGTCCCCACCCTGCAGCAACCTTCCTAATCAGCACCTGGAGGCAAGGTGGAGCCAGAGCAGCCAGTGCACATCCCACCACACCCAGCTCTATGCCTGCCTCGAGGCTGTGGCCTCCTGCCTCTCCACTGTGTGGGTGTCTGCCAGTGGGGAGCAGTGGGGTGCATCGGCAGCGACATCAGAGCCACAGCAACTCTCAGGGATCCAGCCAAGGAACAAACGGGAACTGGAGCACAACAGCAAGACAGAGCTGCAGATGGACATGGATCACATGGCCCCACGCCCTTCTCATTCCAACATCAAGCAGGAAGCATGAACTGAGTTACTGGGCTTCAGCTCCCACCCTGAACGCCCTCTGTGAGCACCTTGAGCCTCGGCAGCCTGCACAATCACCACCTGTTCCTGACAGCAATGGGACGAGTCCACAGGCTTCAGGACTCACCCCAAACTACTAATACGAGCAACAAGAGTGTCTCCATACTGCTTGCATATATGAACCTTGTATGAACCCATGGCAACCAGGTAGGCAGCAGAGAGAACCTCCCAGAGGAATGCCACTCAGACATAGGAGTATAGCAACATGTGAAGGACAGAAAGGAAAGAGGTGGATATCCTGAACTCGAGAAGGATCTGAAATGGGAACTGAAACCCTCGGAAAGACTAAGCAAAACCTCCTCTGGAGGTGGGGATCAGAGATCTGCCATGGCGCAGTCGGAGGGAGACGAGAAGGAGATGGAGGAGGTCGCCGCTCCAAGCACACCCTTGGCCCACACCCTCGTTTCTGCATTCACAGCTTTAGCTTCTGAGACCCATTGCCCAGCTGCAAGGGGTGGGGAACGGTAATGCTGGAGATCAGGAGGTGGGAGGAGAAGAAAGGGCCTCTGGCATCAAGGCAATGGGACAGAGCCAAAAGGGTCACAGAGGGCGCCCTGATGGGGGCGCGTGCCCCACAGCTGCTCTGCTGAGGGCCCTGCGGCTGCCCCACTGTGGGCCCCACGGCTGCCCCACTGTGGGCCCCGCAGTTGCCCTGCAGTGGGCCCAATGCTGCTCTGCAGTGTGCCCTGTGGCTGCTCTGCTGAGGGCCCCACTCAGGGCACCTCATGGACTGGACCCGCCCCCACCCATAGCATGATGACAGGGTGGAGCTGGGCCATCCGCTGTGAGCATATGTGCTTTCCCACCTCCAACCATGGCAGTTTGTATACACCCATGTATGTTATAGTATAGTCTGAGGCAGCTATATCTCTTCCCAAGGCAAGAGTCCAAGGATATAGATAAACCCAGGAGTACAGTTATTACCACAGGGAAGATGACTGATTGAGTGGTAGGGCAACGGAGATGAGGGAGGAGAAAAATTGAATGATCAAATGGGCCATCATCTGTGTAACTGAGTAACAAAGGTGAAGGTAACATTATGTAGGACAGCATCCAGAGCAAATTCCCTTCTATGTTCTCTATAATTCTGTATTTCCTCAATCGTTTTTGTATTAACAGAAGGGAAGATAACTTTATATTATACAGCATCCAGTGCAAATTCCCTACTATCTTCTCTATAATTTGGTATTTCCTTTAATGTTTTTGTGTTAACTAATGTGAAGATAACTATGTAATACAACATCCAGTGCTAATTCCCTACTATATTCTGTATAACTTTGTATTTTCTGTATTGTTTATGGCTTTTCTGGTTCATATATCTC